>BQMF02000530.1:0-265208 GCA_027922465.2 Turritopsis dohrnii
ATAGTTACTCTCTCAACTCAATCTAGCATTTGGCGTGACAGACAAACAGACAGACAGAGAATCGGGTATTAATATACTAACCGTTTCAGAGATATCGTTGATCAAAAGTTTTGATAACGTCATAGAGCCCCGTCCCCAAAATTTTTTCCCCAATTTTTTCGTCACCCCATGGCCAATATCGCGGACCCCAAAAAACGTCAAAAACGTGAGTTATCCCTATTGGTTACCGAGATAATTTTCCTTAATGTCGCATTCGATTAGGGCCTCAATACAATGGTTTCACACTGACGTCGCACAAAATAAAATAAAGTATTTACTGTCACAACTCAATCTACCATTTTGCGTGACAGACAGACAGACAAACAAACGGAGAATCGGGTATTAATATATAGACTAGCGGCCAAGACGGCGTCGCTCGCCGCCCATGTTCAGTATGCGTTGTGTCACCTTCAGATTTCACGAATAATAAAATTAAAGAATTGCAATGATAAGTGTGCCCATGTTGTAGAGCTCGAAAAACTGATCAAAAAAATGTATAGGATCGTTTTCCTAGACTAACCATTACGGAGATATCGTTGATCAAATATATTGGTGACGTCATAGACCCGTCCCCCCAAAAAATTAGACCCAAATTTTTCGTCACCCTATCGCCTGTATCGCAGACCCTAAAGAACGTCAGTTATCTCTATTGGTTACTGAGATAATTTTCCCTAAATGTCGCATTCGATTAGGTTTCTAGAACGGAACGGAAAACCCCTTACTAAAACTAACTTGTATACTGAGTAATTTTCGTAAGGTGATAAAAATGATTTGAAAAATGGATAAAAATGGAAAGTGCGTCATATCATCAATTTATCCAGAAACTATGTGCACTGCACACACACAGCGCACGTTTTACTCACATATGCATTGCGTAACTTTTTCCGTTATTTCTTTTTACCATTACATTTAAAGTAAAATATTTTGTGAGTTTGCGTAGAGCAATAAATTTCCTTTCCAACGGTGTATAAAATGATATATTTACATAAATAATAAGGAAGAAATTAGTCTATAAAAACGATAAAAAATACGCACTTTTGTTTGCTTCTTTGAACTCCAACTCCTGAAGAAAAAGGGTTTTTTAAATGTTTTTTTGGTTGTCCGATTCCTCACATTTAACAGGCTTTCATCTACCGCTGTGTGAATTTTTAAAGGAAAAGAGCCACTTCTTGGGAAGATAGAGCTCATAGAAGGTAGAACACTAATAATTTTTCATCGCACACACGACAATATGATAGCCTTAAATAAATTCACAAAGTGAGCTGCTAATTTAATTAAACGCCTTTGGGAATATAACAAATTGTATTAAAGGTTGTCATATCTTTAAATGTTGAATAACAAAAAATAACCTGTAATTACATCTGTCAATTTTTTAAAATTTTTTTTTAAGATATTCATTTTTAAAACGTACGCCGAGCCCTTAGTTTCTTGTGACTAAGTTTGCACCTCTTTAAAGGTATTTCAGAGTGGAATGATGCGAGTTATCTACGCATCCTATGAAGATCAATTTTGATATGCAGTAAAATATTAGCTGATTGGCAGTGTCTACAAATACTTTAATACTTTCCGTAAATTTAAAGTAAATTAGTGCTCAAAGCAACGCCTTTGAACAGAGATATTTTAATAAAGACGAGGTTTGTTTACTGTTCCTTATCTTTACTCAACAATTGCACCATTAAGCATTGTATAAACAACTATTTGTTGTTACATTACATATCTGGACAGAGACAAAATTACAGTTAAACAATTTTATTCTTGAAAGAATGCCATTTTGCTAACTTAAGCATTGTTTGAGAAACTGCGTGTTATGAGAATATATTAGTTTATACGGAATGCTTGAACAGTTCACGGCACTGAATGTTCAAGCAACCAAAGGTACGAGTAACATGGATTCTATTGTCTTTCAAATGTAAAAAATGTTTTTTTCTTAATACTGTCACATCATTAACCACGTGAAGTAAATATGTCACAACTAAGTAATGCATATAAAGAAATTTCGAGCTACTTTTAATTTTGTCTAACCGAAATAAAGCAAGTACCTGCTTGACATCTGAATCGATTCTTAGGCTTTGTTATTGCCTCATTGCAATTTTTTATCGTCATTACAAGACTGTCGACTTTCCGCCACCCCATTAAGCCAGACGGTCTGTGTTTGATACAAGAATGTTTCACGTCGTCATGTTCAGCAATTGATCTTTGACATAATTCACCACAGAAAGGACATTGATGGTCACAACCCCAAATTTCCTTAATGACATTTCTTATTGAATGAATATTCAATTCAAACACATAATCCTTCTTTTTTTCTTCAAAAAAACTGTTGATATCTTTCATCACTTCATTACCAAATGCTTCCACATCAACCTCCTCCAAGAAATCTTTTGACTTGAAAGACTTAACATTAACCTCAAAATTTCTTTTTAAAGCCTCTTCCTGAAATGTTATCTGCCAATCTGAAAAGGATACCTTATTTTCATTAGCTTTTTCTACAATTTCTTTCAAAGAACTTTCACATGAGTAAAATTCATTCTTTATTTCCATTTCATAACCACGTTTGTCGGCATATTCTTTTAACCATTTCTCACAAAATTTTCTCGGCCGACGAATGTAATTTATATAATCTTCGAATAAATTCTTATCAGCCAAATCTTCCATAACTCGCTTCAGCCAACTAAACTTTGGGTTCACATCCTGCCTCAACTTTTGTTCTAAGTTTGAAGTAACCCGCTGCTTGATACGTTTATCAATTGGCTTCGAGAGGTCTTTCCAAAACTTTGCTTTACCTTTTATTAAGGACTGAGCGGAGTTTACTTTATACAAAAACACTTCGTGGTAATGATTTTTTAAACTTTCAATTTTTTTCTTCAGGCTATGTTGTTCTTCGTAGAGATTTTGAAAATCACAAAACACGTTTATTGCATGGTTTGCTGTTCTAACCAATAATTTCGCTTTAAGACTCTCTTTGATGAAATACTGTTGGAAACTACTTCTGTTAAAGTCATCAATTTCATCAGTAACATTCTTAAAAACCTGTTCCGCCATGTGCTCATTAAATGGTGTGTCACTCTCAAGAGTGAGAAGTTGTAAACTTTGTTCAGTTGATTTAACTATATATTGAGCGGTATGGAAGATGTCATGAATTGCAGCGTTACTTAAAATAGCGTTTGATTGGTATGCATGAGATATGTGACTTAAGGAAACATCAGTCAAGTTAAATTCTATTGCAGCTCCTTCAGCTCTTTTACTTTCACGTGATCTTTGTTGCAGTGTTCTTATTTCAAAGTTTAATTCTTCATTCTGAACTGCCATTGCATCCACGATCATTTGTTTAACTACTTTTCCATTATTGTATTTTGTACTCATTTTCTGGAATAATGGAATACAGTAAATGCATATCTTGATTATTAACTTTGCCACGAAGCTACATGTAAGGTGGTATTTCCCTTTCTCATTAAAACTTACGACAAATTTTATAATTTTATTGTAGGCATATCTCGCCATCGTGTCTTCGTATGGTTTTTCAGTTTCACAAATATCATCGATCCAATCTTCCACGTTCTTCAGAATTTTTCTCCCCTCAATTTCAGCAACTTTGATTTTGTCTTCCTCTTTTTTCAACCAGATATCCAATTCATGTTGCTGGTATTCGCTTTTCTGATTGATATCCGTCTCATCAACTTCAATAATTTGCTGTGACGGGGGTACAACAGGACACGATTCTTCTTCAATGAGAAAAGCACCAAGATGATGGTAATTGTAGTAAAGCACTGATTTTACAATATTTTTCACATCTACCTTCCTATCCTCTTTTTCGTAATGAAAATCATTTTCTATTGATTTCCACATGTTTTCAAAACTACTCTCCAGATCATTTATACCATCTTTTTCGAGGCCGTTAACCAAAATTCTGACTTTTCTATTTATTTCTGCCCGATATTTCTGATCATTTTCATTCAAGTCTGTTTCCTTAAGTTTCTTTCTATATTCAATCTCGTCAGTATAGATTCTATTAAGATGTAATTTCTTTTCGTTTAACTTCATTTTAATGAGATTCTCATGGTTCATGGCAATATCTTTGTTAGGGTGATTATCTATGTAGTCCTTCATCTCTCCTTGAAGTTTATTAAGAAGTTGGGCCAACAGGTTTTTAGTTTTCTCCATTTCGGCATCAAATTCTGATTCCAAGTTGTTGGCTGTGTTACTTGCAGTTATCTTCGCCTGTGTAACTTCTCTTCTATCCATGAAAAATTTGTGAAATTCCTGGAATTTTTTAAAAAGCTCAGCCTCTATTTGTTCGAAAACTTTAATTTCAAGGGAATTTCGGAAGCTGAAAATAAAATCATGAGATAATATTCCTTTCCACAAATCATTGATGCGAATACCTAACTCCTCAAAAGTGTAAAACATAGAAATAGAATTGCTGAAATCGTTTAAAAGCCATTCCCTAACATTTTTGACATGCTCACTGTATCCAGGATTACTTGCAGCCATTGGCGGATCACTAATCCAAAGATCTGAAAAATATCTTATATTTGTCTTTGGATTGTAGCTGATAACATCCGAGAAACTCCTTATATGTTTGTATCCCAACTGATTTGCTGCTTCCAAAGTTACATCGTTCAAATTCTGTTCAATCACTTTCTTCCCTTCTTCCATATTTAGTTCTGCATCCGCAGATGAAACATTTTGATGAATAAACATGCATGCTTGCCTAAGCTTCAGCTTTTCATTGACGCTTTTCATTTTCAAAAAAGCATGAATGGAAATTTGAAGGATATCTTTCAACTCATTCATATTTTCCCCTTTAATGTTTATCATTGTGATATCTGCAAGTCCAATGGCTAAAGTTGCCAGCTCGTTGTCTCTCAGAAAACATTCATTTCCAAACTCTGAAGCACGAAAGCCTTCCGTATCAATGACCATTACATAATCAAAGTTGAATCCAGCTTCTACAGGAAACAGCTGTAAATAGACTCCTTTAGTACATCTCCCAGACCTCACAGCAAATTTTGCCCCAAACATTGTGTTAAGAAGCGTGGATTTTCCTGAGCTGGTTAGGCCAATGACAGACACTAAAAACAACCTTTTATCACCAAGCATTATTTGTAGCTCATTGAACACACCGCGCACCCAAGTGATGGGAATATTTGAAACATCTCCATCCATTATCTCTAAAGGATACCCATTTAGTAACAGGTTTGCTCCAAGCTCTGGCAATGACTTTTGAAAATTCATCAGTTCTTCTCCCTTAGTCACAGACTCCTCTATTATCTCGTAATATATAGCAATTTCACGGATAATATTATTAATTGTAAAGGATCCGTGTTCATATGCCTTTCTTGCATCTTTTGCTTCTGATTCCAATCTTTTAAGGGACTCCGCATCGGTTCGTTCCCATCTCTTTCTTTCTGCTAGTTGATCGAGCTTATCTATGTGCTGTTTCCTTAAAGCCGAGACTTTAGAATAGTTTCTTTGATCTAACTTGTTTTTCAACCAAAACAGATAGTAGTCCGTTCTTGCAGGATTTTCTTCAAGCGAAGTTCTTATATCATCAACAACAGACCGGACGAATTTCGTGGCATCTGAAGCACTGGTCACGAGATTTAATTCTTGTTTTCTAATGTTTTTCATTTTTTGAACCACAGTATTCCTTTCGCTTGAAAAAACTGGTTGGATTCTTTTACGATTTAAACTGCTCAATTCTTTCCATGAAGACATCTGCAAAGGCAACAAGATGTCTTTTGAATTATTATCATCATTTGGTTCAATGTATGTTTCAAAAACTAGTTCTGCAGCTTTCTTTCCATCAATGATATCGGGTATCTCTTCATCAGTTGGCAGTTGGAATTCTATAGAATTTTTAATCAAATCTTCAAGCTTTCGATGGTCCTTTTCTATCTCGATGTTTAATCTCTCAAGAACTTCGGTTTTCATGTCTAATAAGCTCTTACTTTCTCCGTTGCTGGACATTCCATAAACTAACTTTTTTCTACAAAATTCTATGCCAAGTACATCAGCTAAACATTTCAAATCTTTCTTCCATCTATTACTCTCCATTGTTTTTGAAAGGATGACGTGAACATCTTTATATTCATCCACAATTTTCTTTATATCATCTTTTGATGATAGTATGTCTTCTGTGTTTACCACCACAAAGATAACATCTGAAATATGGCAGATGTAGTCGGTAACTTGCTGGTTATATCTTAAGTCACCTCTGACATTCAGAAACATAACCAAATCTGAAAATGAATCATCGCTTTTCTGTGATGGCAAATACCAAGTGCTTTCTACTGTTCCGCTGCTTACCAATCTTACTTCTCCACCACGAACACTATCTTTGTTGTAAAATGTGTGGTGGTCATTCTTATTAGCCAAATAGTTAAGAAAAGTTGATTTTGAAAAACATGGTCGACCAATTCTCATTATACTGACAACTGCAGTATCTTCTTCAAGAATTGGTGCTTCCATTGTGGATCCATTCTTCTTTTTCCATGTTGCTTCCAGTGATCGCAATGACCAGCTTGCCACAGTAGGCGTTCCATCTGTTTTGTAGTAAACAAAGGGAACAGCAAGTTTACAGGTAAACAGGCTCTCCACAACTCTCTGCTTCATGGAAGGATTGCAACAGCTGAATGCAACATTGATAATATCTAGTGCACTCTCAACACTATCCATGGAATCAGAACCAGTCATGATATCAAATAGATCACCATTATCTCCACCATTTCCCTTTATCAGTCCTCTGTAAAAGCTTTCTCTGCCTGTGTAGTTTTTTGAAAGAAGTGATTCCAATATCTTTAAGGAAATAGTTTCGATTGTTACAGCAGTTTGAGTTCGTTTTCTACCAATCATAACATCAGTTAGACAGATTTCTTTGTTGTCATTAAGCTTTAGCGCAGCCCTCAGTTGATTGATGCGGTTTACAACTTTTAATTTCTGATATTTTAAAATGCGATATCCATGTGCATTGGCAACTTCTTCCATTTCTATAGAGAAATGCGAGAAAAGTTAAGATACATGTCATTATCAAATTTCATGATTTTAGTTGGTATGTAACTTAAGGGGAAATATTCTTTATCACAAGCGATGTTCAGCTCTAATTTTGAGGAATCTTACTAGGCTGCCATTCGTTAACGTTTGATAAGTTTTTATGTAAGTTTTTTTTACCCTTATTTTCTTTTCTTTTGCCTTCAGAATTGTGAAAATGCTCATTTACTTTCTGCAATTTTCCAATCATGCGATTTGTTTCTCCAAATTCGGCACAACTTCTTTTTTCATATGGATCTCCAACAAATTTAGTTTCCACTATGATATCAACGAAAGTTATTTTGAAATAAATTTTTATCAAAAGATTTTATTTTCATTATTATTTTGAAATTTAAGCTACCTCTCCTTTTGTCTTTCATTCCATCATCTGACTTTCCCGTATGATCAGGTTTACACTCCAATTCTCCAATCATTTCCTTATCTCCTCCAAATGTTAAAAACTTTTTGCTTTCATTAGAATCTTCGACAGGGCCAGTTCGCACTATGAAAGATATTGAGATTAAGTCCATAACTACATAGTAAAAATGAATGTACTCAGACTTGCTGTTTCGCCGCCATCTGCTCGAGATTTTAGTCAACCTAAACTAACACCAAGTGATAAGATATACTTACACCATTTAGTCCCCTTGCAAAAATTGTAAATTTAATCACAATACGACTTCATGCAGCTCAAGATGGCGATATCGAGCACGTAAAACTTTGAAAAACGTGCGGTGTTTACGAAGCTATGGCATTTGCATCTCAGAACCGCATTTAGCTTGTGAAATAGTTGTAGGGGTGGAGTGTTAGAATATTTTACAGGAAAGTACGGGCAGAATTAGTACCTCGAACTTTTCATCCGACTACAGTGTTTCACTGGCGCTTTAATGAAAAGGTTTGTTTCATGTTTTTATGGGGAGTTGGTTCTTCAGTAGTGCAGTGAGGTTCTTTTACACACACTTCGATATTAAGATAATTAATAAGAAAAGTGAAGTTGCAAAAACTGTTTCTGATTAAGGTTGTCGAGGTATTTGTGGGTGCAATTTCAAACATTTTGAACCCCAGTAAACCCCAGCAATATTCAATATTTAAAAACATTCGCAAGTCTATATTATATAATCGATCTAAGTAAAAACTTGGGTACAGACAACGATAAGTAATGGTTGTTACAGTTCAAAAAACAGTAAAAGACTGTGTTGGTTTGGAAGACATCAAAAACTTGTAAGCAAATGAGAGTGATGATGCCAGGACGCCAAAATAGCTATTTGAGGAACATGACATACGACTGAGAGAAGATGGCCGACGTATCAAGAGCGAAAGAGTAATGAAAATCTAAATTGCTCTTTGAAAGATGTCATTATGAAAAAGGTTACATCAGATATTGATATGTGAACTTGCCTATAACTCTACTGAAATTATTCACAGGGAAGAAGGTGAAGTTTTGGCTTATAGCAGATCATGGTCATCTAATATGCTGAACACTCTACAAGAAACTGAAGCCTTCATTGCAGAAATTCATCATTTGGATCTTGACAAGGTGTTCTTTGAGGGTAACGCATTATTTGAGGCATGTGAAGAATATGGAGGCAAATTAATATTTAAAAACTTGTATAGATAAAAATCATATCAAGTAAGGAGCCGTTTATTTGGATGTGGTTCTTTTCCAGATTGGTTACGCAGATTGAAAAACAGCATGCTAAACAAGAGGTGCTTCGTGAAAGAAGATCAATGAGCTGAGATCAATTTCGACTTACCACTTCACCTTCAGGTAGAGGAACAAATTGAAAAAGAACTGAAGAAGAAATTTGTTGGTGACTATGTGTCAAAACCTTTGCATATTTCGTTTGATGGACTAATTGATTTTGTTCAGCGTGAGAGGCCAGTCCAGTTGAATTCAACCAACAGAAATGATCTTTCAAACCTTTTCAGATCCATGCAAGCACCAAATGTAGATTCGTTAGATTACCTCTACGTTGTGGTAACGTTAAAAGAAGTTACTGAGTCAAAGATTGATGATGGTCGAGGCTTCTATACCCATATATTGGGTCAGATGTGTGTTCAAAATAACTGTCTGAACTTTCTGTTCTCACACAGTCTCCTTTGGAAGAGTTAAAATAATGTTGGCAGAATCACGTTGTTGTGTATATATTTACACTATTTACAACTTCTTTCTTTTTGCAGAATTCTCTTCTTCTTTTCTTGTAAGTCCTTGTGCTGAAATTTAACTCTACAAGTTTTCCCCATGTTTTCTCTGGGTGGTTGAAAATATTTCTGCTTCACTGCTGGTTGATAGTGTGTTCAGTGACAGAAACTGGGATGTTTTACTGAACAAAATAAAGCAAATTACAGGGCTCAAAACACATAGAAACACGTTGCTAAGGGCGTTGCTAGACATTTCACTTAAGATATAGGTGTCGAAATGTCTGAAATTGAGACACTTGCAATGCCGATTTTTAATGCTGATTTTCAGAATCTATGAACATTTTTACGCCCAAAAAGGCCGTTTTTGAAATCTTGAAAAATTTACGGTTTCCACCGACGATCAGAGGCTCAAACTGGATTATCGGATCATAGATTAAAAGGGGGTGCTTAATAAATTTCTGAATGGTAAGGAGATCGCCATTATTCATACACCCTATACACTGAATACACCCTTTTAATTGATTTGAAGAGGAAGAGCATACACACGGCCTCACTCCCCTTAAAGGTGAATTTCCACGGTACCGGGTCAACATGTATCGTGTGAGGGAAATTGGGTATATGAAACATTGTTGATCATCAGGTGTTGCGGGAGGTCATCAAGAAGATCACAGGCCCTTGATTGGGCTTGTGTCACACGAGAGAATCTCAAATACTCCGGAACCTTCATCCTAAGTTGTGGCCCCTCTTGGAAAATAGATGCAATAGAAACTGTGCGTGGCTGGCCACGTAACAAAAATGCTTACAAAATAAATGAATAACACCCTTGATGGTGCATAAAGAAAACTAAAACATGCTTCAGAAAAGTTACGTTAAAGATAACGAGAAAACGTTGGAAGTGGTATCATGTCTTTGTGATTTAAGAGTGTAGGATATTGAAAAAATGACAAACGTTGTGAAAAGTTGTGATCTGAATTTATGGTGAATAAGATGTTTAGGAGATGCCTGAGAAGCAGAACGTCTGGATATTTTCATGTTCACTAGGTATCACAGAAATTGATTACATCTAATTGACAATTATACACAAACATCTCTTAATTAATTCATATTCCTGTGGATATGTTTTTAATAAAATGTCGATCAAAATCGTTTTGAAATAAGCTATCACCCGACAAGTTACAATAAAATTTTAAAGTACCCCAACTATTTTTTTCCTTACCCTTGTTGTCTTTCGTTTTATCATCTGACTTTTCTATATGCTCAGGTTTACAGTCCAATTTCGCATTCAAGGCATTCGTTTCTTCAAATGCTGCACAACGTTTTCTTTCATCAGGGTCTTTAAAAGAGTCTGTGGTCACTATGAAAGATGTTAACATTAGTTGCAGAGATTTACACAGGACAATCTCAAATGTTACTGAGATAACAATTCCTTTTCAAACAAAATTCCATCCAACAATTTTATGCTTACATCAAGTTCTTTAAATTTACAACTATTACCCTTCTAACCTATTGTATCTTTTGTTTTCGCATCTAACTTTTTCGCATGCTCTGGATCAGAATTGAAATTTCCAATGACGCCATTATTTTCTGCAAATGTCCCACCATTGTTATTCTTCTCGAGGTCTTCAACAAAAGCAGTGTTCACTATCAAATTATGTTGACATCAATTACAGAACTGAAACACATCTACCATTTATTTGTAATTCATTTTAAAGTATCCCAACTATTATCTTTCTTACCCTTAATACCTTTCGTTATATCATCTGACTTTTCTGTACGCTCAAGTTTACATTCCAGTTCCCCAATCAATGCCCAATCTCCGAATGCTGAACAACTTTTACTTTCATTAGGATCCTCAACAGAGTCAGTTTCCACTATGAAAGAGGTTGACATTAAGTACAGCAATTGATCCAACATATTTTTTTGATTAGATTATTTGAAATTTTCTTACCCATAGTATCTTTTCTTTTATTATCATTACGCAGGTTAGCATATTGACCATCGAGCAACTCATTACTTTTTCTAAATGTTTTACTTTCATCCCGGTTTTCAAAAGATTCAGCTTCCACTATGAAAGATGTTGTCAATAAGTACAAAAATTGATGCGACATTTCTATCTCATTAGATCATTTGGAATTTCTTTACCCGTAGTTTCCTTTCTTTTATCATCGGACATTTCGAAGTGGTCAAGTTCACACTCAAAATTATTGACCAATTCATTAGTTTTTCTAAATGTTTTACTTTCATCCCGGTTTTCAACAGAGTCAGTTTTC
This sequence comes from Turritopsis dohrnii, assembly GCA_027922465.2. Taxonomy (NCBI): domain Eukaryota; kingdom Metazoa; phylum Cnidaria; class Hydrozoa; order Anthoathecata; family Oceaniidae; genus Turritopsis; species Turritopsis dohrnii. The sequence continues at coordinate 11,481 of BQMF02000530.1, forward strand.
ACTATGAAAGAGGTTGACATTAAGTACAGCAATTGATCCAACATATTTTTTTGATTAGATTAGCTATTTAAAATTTCCTTACCCATAGTATCTTTTCTTTTATCATCGGACATTTCGAAGTGCGCAAGTTCATACTCAAGATTGTCGAGCAATTCATTAGTTTCTCCACATGTTTTATTTTCATTAAGGATTTCAACAGTGTCAGGTTCCGCTATGACCGAAATTAAGTACAAAAATTGATTACATCTCGTTAACAAATATACACAAAACTGTATTCCTCAATAAAATTAAATTTCCGTGTATACCGTAGTTATCCGATTAAGCGCCCAGCATTTATTAACCACCTCCCCCTCCAATAAGCGCCCAGTTTATATCCACAAAGTTCATTAAGCGCCCAGCACTTAAGCGTCGATCAAAATCATTTTGAAAAAAGCTATCATCCAACAGGTTACAATAAAATTTTAAAGTATCCTCACTATTATTTTTCTTACCCTTAATACCTTTTGTTTTATCATCTGACTTTTCTGTATGCTCAAGTTTACATTCCAATTCCCCAATCAATGCCCAATCTCCGAATGCTGCACCAATGCTTTCAGTAGGGTATTCAACAGAGTCAGTTTTCACTATGAGAGATGCTGACATTAAGCACAGAAATTGAATTCATAAAAATAACGTGAGGATTAAAAAACAAAACAAGTTAAAATGTTTTGCAAAATATCGAAAATAAGAATAAATCTTCAATTGCATATGCCTTAGATATCTTTCAATTAATTCAACTATCTTTCTTAGATATTTTCAAGATATTGATAAGCATTATTTTAAAACAAAATTTTCATCCTATGATAAATCATAACCTTTTACCTTTTATATCTTTTGCTTTCACAACTGACTGTTCAGTATGTTCAGTTCCAAATTCCACTTTCCCAGTTAAGCGATGAGTCTCTCCAAATGCTGCGCAACTTTTACTTTCCACGAGGTCTTCAACTGATGCATCTCTGTTTTCCACTATGAAATTTGTTAAATAAGTAGCTACTCTAGGTCGTGGGGAAAATAAAATTTTGTAGTAAATTTCTTGGAATTTTTATATACACATCCCTAATCTTTTTTACTATCTAACTATAATAAATATAACATTTCTTACCTTTTAAATCTTTTGTTTTAACAACTGACTGTTCAGAATGCTCTGCTCCAAATTCCACTTGCCCGAGTAAGTGATTAGTTTCTTCAAATGTTGCACAACTTTTACTTTCCGCAGGGTTTTCAACTGACATATCTCTGCTTTCCACTATGAAATATAATTTAACTAATCGTAAGGATTCTCAGTTGTCAAGATTGATAGTTGAAAATAAACTTGGATTGGGACGAAAATAAGTTACTTCAAATTAGATTACAAAATGGAAAGAAAAAGAGAAAAGAAAAATTTTTTAATCAGAAAGTTAATGAATAACCCAAAAAAGCCTTCACAATCACATTTCACCTTTTTATGATGAAAAGACCCCGCACTTGCACAGAACATACCTTTCCCGAATTTTTTCAAGCAACGATGTTTGACCAAGCTATACTACCTCTACTAGTTACAAATTGTCGCATAGTGACTTGCAGTTTAGCAATACTCCCAATCAAGTCAAAAGTATGAGTTAAGTATAGTTTAAGTGTAGCAGTTTGGTGAAAGGGGATTATCCAGTTATTAATGGAATTTAGTACCACTGGCAGTGGCTGAAATGGTGTCATCATTTGAGATATTGGACGAGATGCGCACTTCCATTGTCAGAAAAGTTTCCTTTCTCACATTTTGCGAAAATATTTGAAATTCCAAAAGCATGTCAAAAATTCAATTTGTGCAATTTTGTCTTATTTTGTTATTTACCACCTTATAAGAGTTATATGGAAATATTTTTACACACCAAAACATTCTGTTTATTTATCTTGAAGTTTTTCTTAGAAATGAGGAATGTTCAAAGAATTAATTAAAATCAGAGCAAATTAATTTAACCTTTCGTTTTTATAAAGAAATTGCTTTGAAAACATCCAACACCATCGAACATTTTTATTCCGCAACCACTTCGCGAAATTTATAAACTGTTTGCTTTATTCGTAATGTTTTTAATTGATTTTCCCTCTATTTTAATGATAGAGTAAATAAATGAAATTTCCTTTATAAGATACCTGGTTCTTTAGCTTTAACATTCCTTATGGCACCAGTTTGTATCTGCTCTAATACGTTTACTTCTAGGCCACAGATTATTTTCTAAAAAAACAAAGCACTTTCATATATTGTGATAAAAAAAGGTTTTCCTTAAAGTTGATGAACTGTCGTGAAGGCCGTGAGAAAACTTAAGTCACCAGATTTCTAGAAGGGAACGTCAAGGAGAAAGTCATTAATTTGTTTATTGCGTTTGATTTGATCTTTGTCAGTTGCTCCATTCCAGAACCATTACTTATTGTTCTGATGAGGGATTGCCAGAAAAGATATTTGTAAGGAAGTAATTCGATTAAAGTTGTTTATCAAATGCCATGTGTAAAGGCTGAAATACACTATCATTTTTCAATGATCATTTTTCAATGATACATTCCAATGACATTGGAAATTAAAAATTTTGGCGCGAATACACTATCATTGAAAATTACAAACATGGACTCTGAGGAAGAAACAGCAGCTGCTGTCGTTATCAAAAAAGAAAGTTGAACGCAGAAAATCAAAAGAAAGAAGTGCATGGGTAAAGGCATGGCTATATAGACGAAATAAACTTGGCATCTATAATACCCTCATGCATGAACTACGAGTGGGGGAAATCGCAGAATATACGAGATTTTTAAGAATGCCACCGAGTATTTTCGATGAGCTGCTTCATCTCATAGACGTTCATATTACGAAAAAAACACGAGACCCAATCCCTGTTCAACTTAAAGCACATTGTCCCAGTTCATCCCTGAATTTTGCGAAGCCGTTTACATGCGATTAAAACTTGGTTGACTCCTCCAAATTTCAATAAATGTTTCAGTTGCTTCTCATGTCGTCATTTTCGCGTGTAAAAGTCTTCAAAATGTTGTTTTCGTTTATGTTAGCGTCTAAAATCACATCGCGTGAACCGAACACGTGCGCGAAAACAATAGATTCGATTCGAAACAATAGAAAAAAAATGACATTGAAAAATTAAAAGTTGAACATGTTCAACTTATCATTTTTCAATGTCATTGAAAATTAGAGTGTAAAAAATGACATTTTTTTCTGAATACACTGTCATTTTTCAATGATCATTGAAAAATGATCATTGAAAAATGATAGTGTATTTCAGCCTTAACTGGTTGTTACAATCGTCGAATCAAGAAAATCATAAAAAAAAAACAACAAATACATGTACCTCGCATTCTTCTTCAATTCTTCTCTTTGTAAAAGCCAAACATCCATCAATTTTTCTTTGAAGGTTACCTTGATCATGATAAGTAATGGTGTATTCAGTGCTTATAACCACTTGCTTTACCATATCGGGGAAAGTAGCTGCCACTTCGCATTTTTCTAGATTTAGTTTTGAAAGAACTTCGTACAATGTCGCCCCAGCAACTATATCATGAATGACGGCTTTGATATCATTAACATCTTCTGTGACAAAACTTTCAGAATCCAGCGATGAAATTGAAAAAAAGACGTTGATTGAACTTGTGTTGCATCCTATTCCAGTTATCTGGAACTTCTTGGTTGGAAGCACCTCCTGAAATCTTTTGTGGAAAACCTCTTTGATAAGCTTGATAAGATTTTTTGATTCAACTGATTTAATAGATTTATACTCTTTCAAAATGACGTCATGTCTGGAGTCGATTCGAAGTTTCATTGTTAACTCTTTGCACTTCTTTTTCACACTCTTAAAACTGATACCGGTTAAAGATATGTCACAAAATTCTTCAGATTCATCCAAATTAATAGTTTCTTTAAATGTTCTTTGTGCTGCAACTTCAAACTCATCTTGTATCTTTTGTGATAAATCGGTGGTTACGTCTTCAACATCTTGTAGTTTTTCATGATTTGTCGTTACATTACATTCAAACGTAATTGAAGTGGGAGCTGTACTTTCAGCTGCCATTTTCCCATGCAGTTTTTTACCTATCAAGAGTCATTCTAAATAACCATAGCAGGCAGTAGTTAATTTCATTTTATACTCACTTACACTGCTTACACTGCTCAGCAAAATTAATCGAATACGTTTTTTTTATAAATTTATAAGCACTTTTTCATTTTTTCACAAATATGTACTAGTCGAAAAAACTTGAAAATGGCTTTCCATTGATGTAAAAATTATTTTCAAATTCTGTATATTCATTTAAAAAAACAGCTTTGAAATTTCCGTTTCCAAAATTCTGAAACACACTGTAGAGTTAAACAAAGGACATCTATATATCAATTGAATTTACGTGTTCTTGGTTGTTGAATTTTTTACAAAGGTAATTTTGAAATTCCCTCAAGTAGAATTAGGTTTGCGTGTTTCCGTTGGTGTTTGAGATCTTTCTAACCAATAAGTTACATATTTGAAGATTTAAAGGAAAACTTTGGACCTTCATCACTCAAGTTAGACAAAATCGTTAGCTTTGAAACTAAAGACAGAATACACGTTTTTTTTTATAAGAAACTAAGCTTTTGGGTCTCTAGCCAGTTTCTTACAGATTTACCCTAAATTTACTAGAAAAGTTTCTTAAGGGTTTCTTATCATACACTAAGAATTTTTGCCTTATTGAGAGGAATGCCACAGAGAACAAACTTTTATGCTTATCTTTTTTATTGCAGTGCTTGCACAAAAACTGAAGAGTGTTTATGTCTTTACAAAAGAATCATTTCAATGCCATCGAAATCGTCTAACTTGACATAATCGTCTGTTCCATCAGGAAACAAGATTCGGTATTCGTCTAATCTGCTGTTATACCATTGAATGGTTCCCTTGTGCCGTCCATTATCATAATGAGCTCGTACTTTTCTGTTTGACATTATGTGATCATATTCACGGCAAATCTTTCATTCTTAAAAACGAGGGAAAAAATTTACCTCTCAAAATTTCTCAGTTTCTTAGAATAGAGTGAGCTTACTACATAGTTTCTTAGGTTTCCGAGCTCAAGCGACTAGAGTTTCTTATAAACTGGTTTCTTATAAAAAAAAATACGTGTATGCTTCTTCTAATGTAATTATTCGAGAAATTCTAAATCCAGTGAAGTATGTGACTAGGATGGAGTCAACTGTTTAAAGATAGGAATAAAAAATTTAAAAGATGTTACCAATGATTTTTTCGTTTCTCGTATTCCTTTGTTGTCATTAAGTCTCTTATACCGGTGTGCCAGAAAAGACACCATTAAAATTCAATTTTTGACGTACGCTTTTCTAGTTGTCGAAATCATTTCAAATCTTAACGAAATAGTATTCAGGCTATTCTCAATCAATTGTGAAATTTTGATAAAGAAACAACAATTTTTACAGAAGATATGACTTTTTCAAAAAAGGATGTATAATTTTTAATGTTTACAGAATTGATGTCAAAATCTTAACGGCATAACTATCTATTTACAAAACGACTCTCAACGAAAGCCAAATGATAACATGTAAATCATGTTTGTACTAAGTTTGATAGATGATCCATTACGATCTCTCACTACACATAGTCTTCCAGTGAACTCTTTCATAGCTTTCATTTATTCATTACTTTAACAGATTGTCTGTTGCTTGTGTGATAAATATTTTCATCAGGAACATCTTCTTCATGTCCTTTGAAATAAACTCGGTTATTTTGGACATTAGTTGGGATTTGTAATGGAAAATCGTATCTCTATTTCAAGTAGAAAACAAATCACAAAAACGAAACAACTGAAAGTATGTAGCTTTTATAGCTACTTTCGGACTGGATATCACGTTTCCTTTATCACAAATAAAGCACGCTTTTCGAATTTTCGATTTGTTTTAGTGAAATTGATTGCCAATAGAAAAATTGTTGCCTGGTAGCCTTGTTATAGAATAAAATCGCATGAGAGGAAAAAGCATAATAGAAACTTCATGAAAAATTATAGAATGCAATTTTGACATCAATTCTATTTCAACCTTCTCATATGCTTCTGATGCACTATTTATTTTACCCGGCTCGTGATGTTTTCTTTTAAACTTCTTGTACATAAATGCTAGAAACTTCAAAAGCCAAAAGTCAAGTTTATACAACAAGATAAATTTTTCCCCAGCAGTTTCTAAAGAAATAGCCAGATGAATAAAATACGTTGACTGTTTTTAAGGAACAATTAAAAATCTGAAGTACAATTACTGACAAAATCCTCAAGTTGGCTCATTCAAACTTTCTTCAATTTAGGAGTATGTTCATCTCGTTACCATTACTTTAATACGGTGAAAACATTTATAAGAGTATTTGAACAAATGAGGCCAAATCGTGAACCTACCGTCACTAACCCAAACACATTTCACAAAGTTAACACCATAAAGTCTGATGGCAGCGAGTCTTTCAGACAAACATATTGTAAGAGAAGACGCATTTCACGAGGTTTACACCATGAAAGTCTGATGATAACCATTTTTCAGACAAACATATTATAAAAAACGATTTATTTTCTACTTTAAGTTTTACGCAATCACGTTCTTTGACAAATCAGCGTAAGAGAACAATTATATATAAAACTATAGAGTTTGGAGAACTCATTAGTAGGCCTTTGTTAGTCTTATGAAACCGTCTGCACATTTCATATGTTCTGTGTACAGATTTCAAAAAGTCCATGTCCATTTTGTTTGATATAGTGTTTTTCATAAATAAAAAGAAATCAAAACATCTTCGAGGAGCATATTTAATTTTAGCTTTAAAGGGATTCCTGCATCTAAAATGATATTTACAAATATGACAGAGCTCAGGAAGTTGTTTAACAAGTCTCTTTTCAGTATTTCATAATTATTTTTAGTTTTTGAGATATTTCGTTTTTAAAATCTTATATTTAATTTATGCAATGCATATTTATGATGTAATAAGATAGTAGCTAACACTTCTCATTACAATAACTTTAGATATGATTAATATTACATCTTTGTAAGTTACTATGAAGTAAGGGCTTCCACTCTGAGTTGATTGATAGAAAAATGAAGTTATAGCATTTACTAATTCAGAAGTTCTACACACTAGCAAAATACTACCTTATTACATCATAATTATGCGTTGCATAATTTAATAATCGAAATATCTGGTCAAGGAAACAGAATTTCCAAAAACTGCAAAAAGAGTTCTTAAACAACTTTGCGAGTTCTATCATCTCTTGAAATATCAGAAAATAGCAGGAATCCCTTTAAAGACAAAGACACAACACAAATTTCCGAGAAGAGTAATGTACGCATCATATTTTGGAGATAATATTTTTATCTCCTCAATGGTTAATAAACACTTGTAGTTCTTCATAGAAATAGAAACAAAATACTTTTTAGAAATACGTTCTATGGGTTCTTCCGTAAGAAACAGAAAAGGCTCTAAAATGGTCCATGATAAAAAAACTGTTGGATGAAATAAAAGAAGAAGAAAAAAACAATGTCCAAGATAGTCACTAACGCATTTAAAATTAAGGTGATTAAAAAAAAAAATTCAAAGAAGCGGATTCGTGTTGATGTTACTTTCGACAAATTGAAATAGTTGAATTTGTCCAACTTTAAAAATCCCAAATCCAATAAACTGAGTTGAAAATCTGGCAATCCACAATCAAATTTGATATCTCGACTTCAGAGGAAATATGTTTATCAAAACTGCTTTCCCATGGTACAGAAATAAGAAATACTTAACAAGATTTAATCAAAACCAGTTTATCATGCCGTGGAAATTCCTGAATTCGTGAATTGTGAACTGTTACTTGGTTATTGATTCTGGTATACAAACTTTCTCGAATTTTCGTTGTTTTTACACAAAGATAATCACAAAGAATTGTAGTTGAAATAAGGCAGGATAACGAAACTATTTCTTGCAGTCCCACAAATATTTCAATAAAAAGATCGTTGAAAACTGTACATAACTCACTTACAATCATATCTGGTCACATCTTCGTTCGTATCTCCATATTTCTTAAAATATAATATTGATGACAATGTTAAAGCGAAACTTCCATACAAGCTGTATCTTGTTTGTTTGTCTCACATGATTTTATTTTAAGGCGTTTGAACAACTCCAAATTCCTGACATGGCCACAATTAAGGCTTTGTTTTCACGATCAATATTTACGTCGCACAACATTTCAACCTGGATGAGACTGATCTACAGTGCATGAGCATTAAGGAGTGATAGGTAATTGCAAATCTAGTGGCTGATCGAAATTAGAAAAATTTTGAATTTCAAACAAATCAAAAAATAAAACACTTGCTCACGCGTCGCCAAAATTCGTCCAAGGGAAAGAAAGCTCTGGGAACGAGTTTGCTGTATCAACTACAAAAAATAATTCTATTATTTTGTAAATGTAAACTACGGGTGAATAAATTTTGAATGTCATTAAGAATTGGAAAATAATCATTATAGTTCAAAGAAATAAATCATTACTCCTCTCGAACCCTTATTAACAAAACTGTATTATGACCGCTGTGTGTTTTATACCTAAGCCGAAGAGGGCCAATCCAAATTTTTTGATAAAATCTCAATTTCAACGGTCCAAATCTACATTTCAAATTCTAAAATCCGTTTTAAAGTTCAAATCCACATTTTTACTTTCAAATTCGGATTATAGGAAATCGGTAATCGGAGTTACATATTAACAAACAATATGGCTGAGAAATCGTTGTTGCGAGTTTTTGTCATGACAGATTTACTCTTACCTCATTCTCGCAAATATGAATTTAAGATTTTACAGACCGCGGACTGACAATTTTAAGAAATAACTGATATAATCACAGTCTGTGGATAAACCTTTTTTTACAAAAAACAAACAAACAAATTCGCCAAGATTTTCTTCTTTTGTAAAAACAACAAGAAGCTGCTGAATGGCTTGCCCTATTTGCAAACTTTTCAAGATAGTAGTGTTGTTTTGTAAACAAGGTTTTACTTTGATGTGTAGAATGTTTACGTTCCATCGACAAATGCGTACCATAAAATTTGAAAGAGAATGGGGGGAAAGGTCTATTTTACTTAAATTGACAAGAGTTCACATCCACCCAACGACTCCCCCACGACATACACCTGATCGAATGTCGAGTGTTGGTTGGAGTCGTTGGAAATGACCACGATTTACAGTAAATTTTAATGTCAAAGTATACGTTATGCACGGATTTTGTATTCATTTGTCTACAATGACATTAATCTTCGTCTATTTTTGAGCCTCTCACCCAGAAAGCGAAATCGTCAAAAAATCATTACGGTGGTGAAGACATTCATTCCCTAATCGTTTGTCTCTTTTTTTTTAGTAATAGCTTATTTTCACGTGTTTTAATTATCTTACTTGCCGCTCAAATCTGCATTTGCCTTCTTTGATCGACACCAGGATGTCTACTTTTGTATGTCTAGATAAAAATTTAAACTTTGAAATGTAGGTTTGAACTTTTAGTTTTTAGTTTTACGGGGAATGATCGGTCAGTTTTGTGTTTTACGGGGGATGATTGGTCAGTTTTGTGTTTTACGGGGGATGAACGGTCATTTGAATGTTTAACGGAGGATAGAGCATATGTGGCCTTTTATATTCCTTCCTTCTAAATTTTGTTTTATCCAATCGATATTATGATGTGAACCAGGCTTAACGTTGTACGAGTTTGCATCCTGTCGTCATCAAAAATTTACCATGCATCAAAAAGTATTATCGGAAATCTTCGGAAATTTCTGATAACGCAAAACGTCAAAACATACTTGAATCCGAAATCCGAATGAAATCCATATGCTGTAATAGATAGTAATAAAAAGTATGTCGGGAAATTTCTGATAACGCAAAATAGAAAACAAAAATCAGAATCTGAAATCGGAATGACTTCGTATGGTGTGATAGATTAGATATTAATAAAAGATATGACTTCAGTAACGTTCACGCATATGTTCAGACTCCTTTAACACATTCATGTTATGATCTACTATACTTAAAACTTTTGAAATAGTCTAAGGAAGCAACAGTCCACATCAGGGGAAAGAAAACACACGCATTCAAATTTCTGAGAATTGACTGAGTTATTTGTCATGAACAAAATAAAAACCTAACATTCTCTCAACCATGCAAGTTTATACATTCGATCGAAATCATCAATTGAATCCATGTTTTTTACCTTTTGTTTTTTTAGGAAGTATGTTTTTTCGATCTAGTGCTAAAAAATGCTGCCATGATTGTCGATATTTATTCTCAAGTAAACTCTCTGGTATGATGACCAACTTGATTTGCAAACCGCGATGGAATAGAACTACTCTGTTTATATTGATGAGGAAGAAACGAATTCTCGGAAAAAAAGTAAAAAGTAATGTTGGGTGATTATCGATCGTTTATTTCATTGCTTTCAAGATTATGGAGATATTTTATGTTTTGAGAGAGAATTTTACTGAATAATATTGTTTTAAATGGTAGAATTCCTTTTTAAGGATCAGATTACACTTAACCTATTCTATGATCGTTAAGTTTCATGACGCAATTTGCTCCTTAACACAAATAGTAGAAATAGAAACAACACATAATGATAAAAACGCAAAATAGCAAAAAATTAATGAAAAGATGAGATGCAAATAGCGCCCTTAAAGGATACGATGTAAATAGCGCCCTGAAAGGATACGATGCAAATAGCGCCCTAAAAGCATGTAAAAACTTATAAGCAAAGCTTAATGCTTAATCGAACAAACACAGGAAATTACATAGAAATAAATAATTTCGTAGCTAAAGTACAGATCACAGTGGGAAGGTTACAGGTTAGTATGGAAACGAGGCCTGTATGGACAACCTACCCGCAACTATGCGTCTATAAGCTTTTACTTCTATTTCTCTTTAATGTGTGACCCAATCATAATATAGTTTTGATATAATCACATCATTGAATTGTTAAATATTAAAAATCCAATAGCAGAGTTGATCATCAACTTTGACTTGCCTAAACTCCTTCTCCCAAAGTAAATAATTTTCAATTTTAGTAGTTTAAAGCATACAATCCAGTCTAAGTATCGACAAATAAAATTAAGTCAAAACTTGGTTCCCATACACATTGGTCGATTATTTCACTGCTGCTTGTTATAAAGCAGGATATATTTTGACAGAATTTAATAAATTCTCTCATTTCGGTTTTCTCTGCTCATTTTTACTTTTTGTACGAAATAGGAGAGACATATCAGTCAAGGAGTCGAGATTCCCCTCTAAATACGAGAGGTGGAAAACCTTGACAAATTTGATATCGTTGCAAAGAAAATCAAAAATACAACAAAGAGATCAAAGTGTTTTGAAAAGTCTAAACGTTATCTTACGTGGCTAATGGTTCCGCAGATGACGTCATCAAAACATGTTATTTTTATTTGTATTTCTACTTCTTAAGGCTACTTCTACACGCAACAAGTTTGATTGAGTGACCAGCGTAACTTAATTAACGAAACAAAAGCTATGAGGGGAGAAGATGTAAAGGTTGGAAACTACTGCAAAGATAAAAGAAAATGTGTTTATGATTATGTTTTATATGACAGAAGCGACTGTGCTTGTGTAAATTTCGGTAAACAGTTTCGTTTTATAACAAACCAACGAAAGATGAAATGATTCTTTCAAAAGTTTCGTATAGTTGACTCGCGTTAACAAGCATCCTGGGAAAAGTCGGACTTTTACTTAGTCCGACTGATTTCAATTCCCTTTGAATTTTCTTCATCAACTTATGCTAAAATCATCCTCTTCAGTCGTATCCCAGATAAGTCGGACCAGTCGCTAACTCGTACTGTTTTTTGGGTCCCTTTCGAATAAAAACTCCGCTCTACTTGGACTTTTCGAATAAGTAAGATTTGAAACTTTGAAATACTTTGAATTTGAAAGATTCGAAATGATTTTTTACATGGCGTTTTCATATAGGATCATATAATCATATAAATTATAAATTATGTTTCATTATTGAAGAAGAAGATTCGACATGTTAATGCACATGAGATTTTTTCGCTAAATCGGACAATTTTCCCATTGCCCTTGATGGTCCGAGTTATTACCATAAAGCCCTCAATATTGACGATGTCTAATATCCAGAAAAATACGTAGATCCCTCTTAGTGGACCAGTATTCAATAATCACACGAGGATAAGATTTTCTTAGAAGGGTTTACTTTGAGTAAGAAAGGAACTGGGAGTTTTTAGTCCTTGGGCTTCCATCCGTAATGGTTGCCTATTCTTCTCGCCGACTTGCAACTAATAGTTGACTTGCCGCCAGAGATACGTATAGCATTGCTCTAACTTGCCCTTCCTCAAATTGGAATTCAACCAAACTATTTGGCTTCGTAAGTAATCTTTAAACACACCATTTTCGTCAACATTAGCTATCCATTTCGAGTGGGAGTTCATACAAAACGTAGACAAGATCTCATTAGGATTATTTTGTTTGTTTTTACTCTTACCATGATCCTTTGCGTCAAAGAATTTTTTCGGATGGTAATATACTAGAACCTTCACTATTCGCTTCACTGGATTTACAATTACAACGACTCACAGATCCACAAAAATACATGCGTGTGAGAGTTCTAACGCACATATAAATCTCGGAGTTTTTCTTAATATTCACAAACATAAAATATATACAAATATATAATGATAAACTTAATGATTACTTAATAATATAATCTCGGTGATTCAAATGGAGAAAAATACTTTAATCGCCAAAGTATTTTTAAGGGAGGATATCTTTCAAACGGTATCGTATGAACGAGACAGTAAATGCTGAAACTTTGTCTGCACAAAAAGTGACCAACAGTGACCAAAATATTCTTTGGAAAATCTTAAAAGTCGCATATATTTGCCGACAAATTTTGAATTGATCGGCAATCGGCCACTGTCTCATTTCTCCAGTTCTATCAACGAAAAACATTCGGATTATTGAAAACCAGTTGATTTCTGTGTTGAACATCATAACTGTTTTTTTGTCTCGTGAAAACCAGACCAAATAAAATAAAACAAGAAACAAATTAAAAAAAATATTTAGCATATAGTAACCATGGTGACGCAGCAGCAAAGATATATGAAGTAAAACACTTCAGATGGGCGGCAGTTTTAAGGATATTGTTCTTTTTTGCTTCGGAGGTTTGGACGATACTTTTGTACTTTTTAACCCAATCAATGACACGTTGCCATGGACACTCTGAAGTTTTGGCAGAAATGAAACATCCTCGTTGTGCAGTTCATTCAAGTAGGATTTAATGTTTATGATTTTGTCGACGTTTTTCATGAAGGGTTTTTCGTCAGCGGAATATGAAACTCGCGTTCTGTTTCGCTCAGCCACCATCAACATATATGTTTCTTTGTGACCCATCCAACAATATTTATCTACAAAACAAACCATACACCATGCCATACATACATGCTTTCGGACTATGGAAAGGGTTAAGAATTTATATGTTAAAAAAATCAATCAAAATGGCAATCCCCTCTTTTCATATAATTTCCTCTTTTTTACCGTTACACAGTCAAGACATCGATCACAGATAAATCGCAAATCCGTTGCGTATCGTGTTCCCCGCCATGACGGTTCTAAAGATCTTCCGGTTTCAAAATATTACTTCCTTACGAAAAAACAAAACAAGATAGGTTTAGTAACTATATGAAGTCTAAGACTTATGTATATTTTATGCAGAAATCTTATCGAGATCTCATTTGCCCAACACGAAACATACTGATGTTCTTCTAGATGGAGGATTATTCCGATGAATCATTCTTTTATTTCTTCAATCAGCATGTCAAATCAGAATGTAATATAACGTTATAAAAACCGTGAAAAAAAACTTTAATAATTTATTTTCTAGTTTTTGTTTCCTACTTTAATATAAAGTTAATATTTGCATACAAGAGAATCCTTTCATTCTTAGTGTTTTATTTCGTTGTTCAACTGTTGCAAACACCAAAAACAAAATAAAAATTCCTTTTCTAAAAGGGAAAGATAAAAAAATTTAAGCAAGAAAGACCACAAAAGTTGATTTTGGTCCCACTGTTGTTCAGTACTGTAAACAAATGAGTGGAATTAATTTTTTTAGTAATTCCATAAAACGAACCATTAAAACCGTATTCTTTTGTGATAGCAAATCGCCAGAAGCAACACCTTTGATTATTTTTGCAAATATAGATCGCTGAGGAGATCTATTTTTAGACTAAAATATATTTTCTTGAATAACCAGTGTTTCTCTTTGTGAGAAACAATATACCTTATCGGTAAAAATCTCCTCAGTTATACTTAAATTTCGTTGTTTTTTTTTACCTCAAGAATCACTTATGTAAGAATACTTAAGAATCTTAAGAATCACAAGACTGAGTCTCATTTTATATACTTCTTATAAGACAAATCACGGCGCATTTTTATTGATAAGAATTTACAGTGAAACCCCTATAAGTCAGACACCTTGGAGGAATGGAAAAGTCTCTGTTTTAGAGAAGTGTTCATATCATAGAGGCTTCGCCATGTTGGGTTAATAATGCCAGGGGAATGGCTATATAAGTGTTCGTTATAGGGAGGTGGTCTCAAGAAGGTTTCACCATAGATACGTAAAATTTTTTTACATATCTCTGGTTTCACTGTGCTCTTAAAACATATATTGAAACTGAATATTGACCTCAAAGTTAAGAAAGGCCCTGGAATATTCCTATAACCGTGGCAGATTTTTAATAGTAAGATACTTCATTCATCGATCCTCTCGTTATCTTCTTAGCTAAAGAAAGAATTCCGCTTAGGATTGCTTAATTTGTTCTAGTATTTTTCTAGTAGGTAACACATTGTCTCGTTTCGTCAGCTCAGTTTTACCTTCATTGACATGAAACTGCTTAAGAATACTCCAGGTTGATTTTCGGTTACAATTTCGAAATAATATAAAGGTTCACAGAATAACACACATATTACAAAGAAAAAGCAACAGAAAAGCGAGTTGAGAGAGAAGTTTACGCTATAAAATATAGAGTTTCTTTAATGTAAAAATGACTTTGGAACACAAACCTGCATTCTTTTAACAGCCAAATGTTTCTATGAATCGAGAAAGTGTTATATTCCAGAACCTTAATGCTACTTTTAGAAAGAATGTTGTCCAATATTGATTCTGTGAGGCGATTAAAGCCCCGCTTACATTTTACTTTATGGATTAAATGTTTAATCTCATACCGTACTTTATAATCTTGACTGATTACGTTAATTTAATACATATGAAATACAATTTCACATTTTATTAAAACTTCTTTCACAAGGTTATAATAGATGCAGTTACTCCCATCACATATCTTCCTAACAGTTGGTGATAGTAAGTTTAAAAAATATAACTTTCTGTAAAGTGTAGATCCTGCTTTACCATTCAAATTTGGCGGAAAAACAGAAATCGCAACAAAAGATGAAAACTGACCTTTCAGACTTGACAAAAATTTCACATCAATTTCAATTCACAACAAAAAATTTCATAGATATCAAAACATCATAATTCAACTAAAATATTGGAAATTTTAGATTTTGGCTATAAGAGAGCTCTCGACAACCTTCGCCACTTGATGACGCCAAGGAAGAATGGCTTTCCACTGACATTTCTGTACGTACGCGAGGGCAGAATGAAAGAATACTTCTATCTGATTGGTTTCTAGATTAAGTGGAGCGCAGAAAGACAGCTTGTTTAGTTTGTTCCTAAACAAAAGCTTCTGTAATGTGGACTGTTATGGAGATAATGATGACTATTTCCTCTTTGCATCGGGGAAAATAGCGAACACACCAGAAACTATTGGCTGCAAACAACGGAAATATACACAATGCATAATGAGCTGTAACCATGGATACGTATCTTGCGTCAAAATTTGTTGTTTTTTTTAATGAAAAAGAAAAGGAAATAAACAAAGATTCAAATTTCAAAAGAATCAACTTCAACAAATCAAATGCACGTCAGAATAAGAGTGTTGTGTCTATTCAATCCCGATGGGCAAAATTGGCAAAAGGTCACTGCAACGGAGAGCATTTTTATTGAAATTGTGTGTATATTTATATAGAAATGCACTCCTTCGCAGAGAATTTTCAACGAATGTGCCGGCTGGGATACAGTCAATACAATATATTAATTATCAGTGTACAGAGAACAGCGAATTACTCGCATGCACATACATACATACAGTAGGAAAACAACTTGATAAATAGCATTTAGCATTGAAGCATGCAGAAATTATCGTGCAAAGAACAGCAATGTTTATAAACATAACGTTGGTAACGGTTTCAGGATGTCGCACTTTTCAATATTATATTTTCAGAAGTATATACTAGACTTTACATCGTATTAAGGTGGATCAAATTACTTTCAATGAAAATCCTAGAGAATTTACTGCTAGAGTCATCATTAAAACCTGAAATTTTTTGTTGGACCTGAACACAGCACCCTCTACAAGTTGCTTGAATTTTTGATTCTGGAAAGAACTCGAGAGGTCAATAATTTGTTTTGATTCTTAACCCAGGTTGCTATTGTGTTCTTTGCAGTCTTTATTGTGTTCCATACAGTTGGGCTACTTCCTTTTGAGACATCTCTTTCTGCAGGTCTTTCATTGCTTTACATTTTCCCACTACAGATTTGTTTGTAAGTCTTTGCTTAATCATTGAGCTTCATGTTTTCGCCTTTAGGAGAGATAATCAATTAATCTTTCAAAGAAAACTAGGATTTATGTACTTTTCGAAAATTCGAATTAGAAAAATGGAATTTTATCAAAACATTCAAAAATGCGAAAAATCACGCCCGGAATTTCTAAACGCTTTGCAGAAAGTTTGAGAGAAAATCAGCCAGGGGATCGGAAACATTGTTTGAGATACCGAAAAGTTCGAGGTATCGAGTATTCGAGATATCGAGAGTCGACTGTAGCTAATTCAAAATTGAAATCTGCGTGAAATGGGCAGAATTGTCAAAAGCCACTGCGACAAAGAGCATTTTCATTGAAATAGTGTGTATATGTGTGCAGAAATGTACTCCTTCGCATTGATTCAACAAATTCGCCCAATGGAATTAGACGAAAAAGGTGAGGACATTAGGAGATATGGTGGATCAAGGTAACAAGTTTCTCATTGGATAGTCGAAATGAACTAAGACCTGATAAAGAAGAGTATTATGAGTGCTCGTTGTTTCTTTTCATCCTGAATTCAGAAGTTTTTACGAACGAAAGTTATTAAATGTCGTTAATCGTTTTACTGTTTTAAATCAAATTTCTAGTATCTAGTATTTTCTAGTATCTCGTTGATTCTTTTCATTCTGAATTCGGAAGTTTTTACGAACGAAAGTGATTCAAAAACCATTAATCGTTTTACTGTTTTAAATCAAATTTCTAGTATCTCGTGATTTTGGAAGGCAAAGAAATAAGCTTAAAAATCATAGAGTGTTATTATGCATTCATAGAGTTATTCATCAATACTTGCATTATACTGTAGCTTGCTATTGTTGAAAATAACATACTAAAACATTTACTGAAGGAATTTTTTTAAGAAAGTATGAATTATAGAAATGCCATTGTCTTTGAATGTCAATCAGATAAAGTTATGTAACCTTGAATAATCATGAATAATCAAAAATTTCAACTGAAGCACTGGATTAAGATCAGTACCCTGAAAATCCGTTTCGAAAAAGGTTTCGAGTCTGACGTCAGCGAAAGCTATGAAAATTTCATGTCGTGGTAGAGAACAGCGACAAAGATATTGTATTCTTATTTTTGTATAATGTGAACATGTTTGATAGGAAAAGAAAACCTTCGTGTTTAAAGTCTGTCTTTATCACATTTAACATTTCGTAATAGACGTCGCCCTCTGTTGAACGCCGCATACATAAGCTGGAGCTTCTAATAAATGCTGCGGCGTTTATTGGAGGAAATAAGGTATATGAAAAACAATTTTCAAATAAAGATTTCTTTCTTTCGGTCATTTTCTGCACTAACTACGTTGACCGCTCTATCTAACGAGTACAATACACTTTCCTTAGCGGAAATTGATGATTTGGTGAAGTACACAGTTCAGATATTGATCAGCTTGAGCTAGTTTCCTATAATACTGATACTGATATATATGATAATTATAATGACTGAACAGGTAATTGAATGTAATCGAAAGTCAGCTCTGGAATTTCTAAAAAAATTGACAATGAAATACATAGGATTTTCTCACCACGAAAATGTCTTTGATCTGATGAGTTAAGGGGGGTTTAGACGTAAAGATTCTTGAAAAATCTTTCTTTTAAGCAGGTGTTTTAAGGCTTTAAATTTAAATTTTACGTAAAAAAGTCAACACATTCATGAATAATTAATGAGTTGAGACCCTGAAACTTGACTTTTTGGTGTACAATTTAAATTTAAAGGCTAAAAACACTTTCTTGAAAAAATATTTTTCAGGAACCTTTACGTGTGAACCCCCATTAAGATTAAATTTTAATATCTAATTTAAACCCTAAGTCAAGATGTAATCCAATTTCGCTACTTGACGTATTCCGATCACAAGTATATAAAAGAAACTGTCACTGTTTCGAAACTCAGTTACTGCATAACAGTATCAACGGACAGTGAAGGTAAAAGGTCTTCCTTCTTCATGAAAAAAAAATGCTCATAATGATTTGGGTGTTTTTATATTTCTTTTTTTTTTTTCTAGCAGGAGTGTTAAAAATGAAGTATTCATTGCCGGTTATTGTCTTTGCTCTGAAGATTGCCTTGGGTATGTTTCTGCAAAAGTCTCTTATCATGCTCGGGGGAACTTTACTATCCACTTCACAAAAATCAAACAATTATATATAATATCAACATAGCATAAACTGTATTCAGATTTGTTTTTCTATTACTGTATCGCATCTTCCATAAGTACAAGCCTATAAAATGTGAAGTATGGATCTCATCGTTCAGGAGTCTATCAAAGACTTTAGATTTAATCGCGGAGGCATTCTTAAATAAATGACATTATACCAAGAGAGTGTTCAAAAACTGTACAAAAGTTCTGACTCTACAAGTGAGCATGGCTTTTCAAATATATGTCCGTTCCCTAAAATTTTTGTACCAATAGATAGATATTTTTTAAGCTCGGGGTTAAAGTCGGGGCTACTTTATAAAAGTCGGGGCACACTGTATAATACAGGGTTAATCACGGATTAATCCACTTCGTCCCAAGGCTTCGTCCAGGGCCATTTCGGGTTATTATTGTTTTGAATCTAGAAAATTCTATATTCAGTTCTATATTGTTTTGAATCTAGAAAATTCTATTCAAAACAACAATAACCCGAAATGGCCCTGGAACCGAAGTTGACCGAGCAATGTCAAATCCATTTTTAGTTTCAGGTTGTGTTCACCTTTACAATAAAGGAAACCATGGATGTCTTCGGCATATTCCGACCGCTGGTATGTTACGGAGTACAGGCATAGGTGCCTACATCGGAGGATCTCATACTTGTGATAATATCAGGAGAAAGTCCACTGTCACCTGGGTGGATAACGAAAATGGACGGTGGTATGTCCCATTTGGCTATAATGTCAATTTGTGTTTTCCTACAGGTGAGTCCACTGTCAAGTTTAAAGGATATGGACATTCAGTTGTGTGTTATTAAGGTCCAGTAATTGGGGGCATGTAATTAATCGAAAGTTTCTAGATTTCGATAGGACCTTAATAATCTCTTGCCTAGCAATTTAGTAAGTAACCTACCAGCAATGGTGCTAACATCTTCATTTTCAGACATTTTTGCAGAATTAATCTTCACGGTTTTGAAAGTAGAGTGGATTTATTTTCGCGGATGAGCAAAAAATTATATTTTACCAGAAATGAAAATGACGTTTTTCTACGAGGTTTAATTCAAAAATCGAAAAGTTTTTCTCGAAGATTTGTAATTAATTAATTATGTTATTTCTAATCATTTTTACGTAGCAAAAGGGAATCTTTGGTTATAAAAGAATATTTTTACATTTTGGTGAAATTAAATTTCACATAACAAACACAGTGTTTTGGACTTAAAAATATTTCCAACTTCTCTCTAATGAACTTTCATAAATCGTGCAAATTTGAAACTTCTAGGACCAAGCATCCTTTTCGAAGCACATGGTCTTCATGAACGTATGGGAATGGACAGACAAGCTTTATTCGCCTGCTGCAACTTTCACAAAGTAGGTGGAAGTTGGGGACGAGATGCTTATACCAGAGTTTGCTGTTCAGGTTACGCAAAAGGGCAAGGAATCCTGAACACAGATCCCGACCATTTTGGTAACTTCATCAAACTGATGAATGCAGGAGCACCGTACGCACAAGCTATCGCATCAGTTTACGGTAAAAAGGGCGGAAGAAAATGAATTTGATGAATTCCATCATTTTTCTTTTCGGGAAAGCAGATTCTGATGTAATCATATCTGTTTAACATTACAAATCATATAACGTTTGTATAATCAGTTGATTTGGATTTATATAACCTAATGATCATATAACCTCATCATGTTTCTTTTACTTTTATACATATCCATTAGTCCCATTTGAATGGAGGTCCACTATTGCAATGTCATGGGCGTGTAAAGAATATAGTGACCACCTCACTCACCGCCATTTTTCAACTGTTCTCCAATAACCTGCAATATAACAATAATATGTTTTATTGGTCAGTTTGCCTGGACTCTCTAGTGCGTTATTGTCGTTAGAAGAAGAGCGAAATAGGTTGCCAGGAAACAAGTGTGATACCATTGGGAGTTTACGCCCTAAAAGGGAATGTTAGATACAATAGTCATATCCCAGAGCAATAGTAAAGAAACATTGTGGGAAACGAATATTGGATATTGTGGGCGCATCAGACATTTTTTTTTTTCTTTTTTGCTGTCACTCCTTTCGATTTCTTTTGACTTCGTTTGATTGGCTGAGGTCAATAATTTGCTAGCTACATCAAAATGAATCTTTCAACCAATAACGTTTATTGGTTGAAAATTTTCATTTCATTCATATATCGCCAAGAATTCTATGGACTAACTTACCGACAAACGTTTCGTCTCTTCCGAAACATTACATCACTTTGTTCCCAATGAAAAATCACATATTTTATTTACTTTCCGCGCTTTTGTTTGGTTTATTTACTTTCCTAGGACAGAATATTTTATCACTTTTCTCCAAACGAAATTTTGAGCTATAAGACATAACAAAAATATTGATCATTCTATAACTGCACGCGTCTATATTCAATTTCCACTTTTACATTTTAAGTCCAAGGATAAAAATTGCAATGGACCAGAATTCCAATGAAACAGTACGTTAAGAAATAACCAATCACAATTCTGCTTGTTAATCTGTTTTTTGTTTCATTGGATATTAATTCTGCGCATGTCCAGTAAATTAACGGCGTCGAAGAGCAAAGCATTCTGGTTAAAATTTGAACATGGAAAGCGAAAATCCCAGCAAACGCCAAGAAACAACAGTGTACTAAATAAACAAACTTCCGCGACGGAGAGATAATCTCCTTCGCAGAGTTTCTATAGCGCTCACGTTCAATGTTCACAAATCCCAAATTCTTCACGATTTCGAAATGAGTCGAGAAACTCACGCAGTAAGAGTACAGACGAAGTTGCAATATCACCATGGAAACTATCGGCACAGCCAATAAGAAGTTCGGAAGCTGCTTCCATTCCCAGTACTTGAACATTCCAACATTCCAATACGTTTCTTGAACGTAACCATAGGCAACTGGCATTAGTTTATTGCACCAGTGATCGCTGGATGAAGAATAAACATGTGATAAATTGCAGAACAATCTGTAAATATAGTAATGATGAAAAACGCAGACCAATAACGGTAGTGTCAAGTGACAACATAACGAAATCAGTTTCATTGATAGCGTAAGTTTACACGAACGCATTGGAAAAAGCTCGTGTTTCGTGTAAAAATACACGAAAAAAACAACGCTAAGGTATCCATTCGATCTGGTCAAAAGCGAAGCGGATACGAGCCAACATGACATCCAGAATTTCTCACACTCGAGGAAATACATCAGAGCGAATTGTAAACAGCAGAACTGGCTTTCTGTGTATGATGACATCATGAAAACGTTCGCTGGATTTATTATAAATAATACGGACGAGATGGCGGCGAACCGACAGCTTAACGAGATCTTCAAAGAAAGTTTATAGAGAAATGACACGGCAAGCACAAAGAAAATAGAATTGGTCAAACAACACACAATCTGCATTAGAAACAATGACGGCTCACTGCTGATTGTCCCTGATATGAATTTTACAGGGTACGTGAGTCCAGGGTAAAAAGCTAACATCTGTTCGTATGTGTATCCATACTGTATGACGTAATTGAAATAGACGGCATCCCATTTGTTTAATCCGTTCAGGAATCGGTTTCCTTCTGCTGTTCCGTTCGGATATGCAATCCAGGTCGACGAGTCAAAGTCTTCGACGTAAATGTTAACAACATATTGAAAGCATAACAAAAATATTCTGAACCAAGTTGCCAACAGTACTATTTTATTGATGTTCTGCATTCGTAATAACAATCTGAAAAAATATCCCAAACATTATTATGGTCACACATCCCCGAAAGAGTAGCAGAGAAAAAAACAAAAAACCAAGACAGTTAGTGAGACTAAACATTTTGCAGCACAGATCGAACCAACAGCATCTCAAACTGTGTTTCGAGTATGATTGCTAGCCGGTGCAGTATCCCAGTTCAGTAATATGAAATCGAGAGTGTACAAAGTGACATCACAGGTATGAAAAGACTAGTGGCTATCTAGTCAAAACTACCTTGAACACTACTCTGAAAAAGAATTATTAGCTTCTTTTCTATCTCCCATGCAAACAGTAAAAAATTTGATTTTTACGTAATTTTTACGTAGTTTTACGTAATTTTTACGTATTTTTACGTAATTTGATAATTACGGCAATAACGGCAGGTTTCAACAGTGCTGATAAAACAAGCTGAAAAATGGATTGTCAAGATATTTTATAAAACTACTTCCTGTAAATGAGTCCAGCACGTATTACCCCTATAGCGAACAAATGACTTGATAAACTACAAAATATACTTTTCACAATTTCTTGTAAAATTTAAATCGACGAAACGGTTGGGACAATCAATTGAAAAAAATTTTCTATAGTTTGTATAATTATCGGAGTTGAAATGCAACTGTTTAA
The DNA here is from genome assembly GCA_027922465.2 of Turritopsis dohrnii. Classification (NCBI taxonomy): domain Eukaryota; kingdom Metazoa; phylum Cnidaria; class Hydrozoa; order Anthoathecata; family Oceaniidae; genus Turritopsis; species Turritopsis dohrnii. The sequence continues at coordinate 34,730 of BQMF02000530.1, forward strand.
CACGGCGCTTAGTCTCTTCGAAATTCTGTGTCTGTGTCGGTTCTCCAGGCATTTATTATTGCTGATTATTTCTTTTTTGGTACACCGATCTTCCTAAATTTTCCAATTATATATATACAGCTTCTGCAACATTCTTCGTTTCATACCACGAGGTTATCTTTGTTCAGTGTATACCTCTCTCAACATTAACAATGCTGTATCTTCAGAAGTCCTAAAAAATCAAAATCATCTCGTCTTGCCATTCCATTAAAAATCGATAACATGCGCCAACAAGCAGCACATTCGAGGAGCTGTTTATTACAAATATTTTCTTAAGTGAGTATTTGTTTCCTTAAGTGTGGCGTTATTTTCTGAAGTGGCGTTGTTCTTCTGAGAGTGTGATTACGTAAGAAAATGAACGTGAGAAAAGGGCGTGATAAAACTAAATCAGCAGTTTTATAGGAGGGAATCCCCACGAAAGAGGGAATCCCCACGAAAGAGCCAATCATTTGTATTACTAACAAGACAGACCTATTACTTACCAGTAACAGGTATGGCTGCTCAACGCGAAGAGATATTCATTTAAAATTTCAAACGGCTTTTCTTGCAACACATAATCAATACGTCGACCTTGGTTTAACTTTCCAAAATCAAATAATTTTTCCCTGTTATGGATGTCCATTTCGTCGAGAGCTACATAAACCAACATGAAGAAATAAGGTGCGTGACTCCTTGCTTGGCAAAAGTGAGGCCAAAAAAATTAGCTCTGACTAACGGCTATGTGTAAAACTGGACCGTTGGATATCTAATATACAGCGTCCAGCAGAACAATAAAGAATTGGTAAGTTACAAATTTAGGTGCAAAAAAGTTCGAGTATATTTACATTCTGTAGTGACGTCACCAGACGATTCGTCAGTATGAACATCGTTTTCGACTTGTTTTTCATCGACAGATCGATGCGCTCGAGCAAAATCGTTTATAGTTGTCCACGTTCGATTGACAGCATCCATTAAGCCTGATTTCAAATTTGCACCCACTCGACTTAAATTTTCCTTGATCTCTAACAAAACAAAAAACATATGCAACTTTCAGTAACTCGAATTTAAATAACTCGAACTTTCAGTAACTCGAATTGTTACACTCCGACAATACTCTCGATAACTCGACCATTCCTTAATTCAAACGATGTTCATGGATGTTATTTAGGGGTTGCAGTTATGCAGAGTTTACTGTAGGCAGTTCATAAATCTATATGAAACTAGCTAACACGCTAGGCTACAAATATATAAATCCTCGAACAAACGAATGTGACAAGAGAACATTTTAAAGGATTGACACTCTGACGCTGACGTTTACTAGGTCCACTGACTTATGTTTAGGCATGGACGTATAAAAAGAGAAGGACTCACAACTAATACTAAAGCCTTTCATTTCTATTATTAAAATCTATTCTGCAGGCATTTCTATGACGTAATCCACGCCTCGCATTTCACCGGATTTTGGTTCACACGGGTGGGTTTATACGACGCTTTATGTTTAATGCGATGTGGAAAATCGAAGAATTTAGAGAAAATACGATTTGCAGATACATATGCAATATTCTTTAGTACGGTGGCACATTAGTGCCATCAAGTAACAAATTCATCTCTTGAATCAAACTCGTTTCACAGGACGTCCTACGAACTCACAGGACGTCCTATGAACTCACAGGACGTCCTATGAATTCACAGGACGTCCTATGAAATCACAGGACGTCCTATGAACCTATGAACTCACAGGACGTCCTACGTGGTCATGTGCGGTATCAAAACATAGAGAAAGTCAAAGAACTAAGATGGCTGGTTCAAGAGATGATCTTATTCATCATTACCACCAACGAGGATTTAAGTACATAGAAATATTAGCCCTTTTACAAAATTTGCATGGAATTGAAATAAGTTTACGTTCTAATCTCTTTAACACTTCTTCAGGAACATTTCGTCCCCGAAGAAACGTGATCAGTGACGCCATTTTGATTAGGAATGTTTATGTGGACATAGTCACGGTATCTCCTGGAGCACGTCTTAGGACGTCCTGTGAATTCATAGGACGTCCTGTGAGTTCGTAGGACGTCCTGTAAAACGAGTTTGTATCAAGAGATGAATTTGTTACTTGATGGCACTAATGTGCCACCGTACTTTAGTATAACAAAACTTCTACTCAACCTTTTTTAAAAATGTTGGATTGGAATTAAGATAAATTTCTAGGAGTTAGGAAGTATTTAGTGTATATCCAAAGAATCCGTACTTTGAAAGACGCCTGGGTGATGCCTGAGAATATACAGGAAGAAGAATGCTTTTTCGTTCAATTAAGAAAATTTCATACTTGAGACTGTAAGAAGTCACAAGGAATCACAGTTTAAAAACTGACTTCAAAATAATCATGAAATCTTTAAATTCATTTCTGGTTGGTTGTTACGATCATGGAAGCCAATGGAAGTCAATGGAAACATGTATTTTTAACAGCACTTGAGGGAGTTTCAAAACTGGTTTTGTCAAAATTTCAATAAACCGAGGCGAGGTTCGTTTGAATAGAGTTATAAAAGTTGTAAGTCCTTCTTTTTTTATACGTCCATGGTTTAGGATGATGATTCTGGAAATTTTCTGCAGAAAGAAACGAAACGGACGAATGCTAAAGAAAGGATGTGATTGATTCTTTTGTTGATTGTTATTGTTCTTTCCTGCCCGTGGTACGATCAGTAGATATAATTAAGTAACAGAGATCGACCAAAAATCCCTAGCATAACATAAACGGAGTATAACAGTACTTTTTTTCACTTTTTTTAAATGGGTTGCTCCCTGCAAGGCCGAAGCCACTACTAGGCAGAGAGCTACAAGATGAGAAAAGGAAGAAGAGCTACAAAGACAGAGCAAGGTGGCGGTTAACCTAGGATTTAAAAGATTGCAGATCATACTCAGCAGGAAAACAAACAAAAAAACTGTGACGAAAAGTGATCTTACCCAAATGAAATCTTTTTCTTCCTTTATGATGAGGTATGAGGACCGGAGGGATGTCGATATTCTGATTAATCAGTGGTTCCAAACGATAAACCTGAAAATGTCAAGCCGAAACTATTCTGTTCATCCTCTAACGACTTATTACACACATTCATGCAAACTATGCAAACAAGGAAAGAAGAAAGGATTTGTTCGGACAACACATCACAACAAGTAAGATTAATGAAGCTGATTGGTGGAGAGAGTAAGATTAATGAAGCTGATTGGTGGAGAGAGTAATCAACACTTACCACAGGATCATACTTCATGTAAAACAACATAAAAGGAAACAAAATTCGCATTTAGGCAAATATCAGTCGAGCAAAACACATGGCAAACACTTGTCAATTAGAAGGAAAACGAGTTTGCAACAAAATATTGATCGGAAATATGAAATTAATTTTTTCTGTTGTTTTTTGTTGTTCGCGTTGCTAAACATGCAATTGTCCATTCGAAATTCGAAGGAAATTATTCGAAACTTCAAGTTCTACGATGGTTTTCAAGTTCGGTTGACTTCACCCGAAAAAAGAACTTAAGTTTATACAGCATTGACAGGTGTGATTTCAAACCGCCATGTTTATATGCTGCGTATCGACAAATTGTGTTTAAAATGTACAACTGGTAAAATTTCAGAAATACCAATAAACGAGAAGCTTTCGAATTTTTTCTGCAAAATAGTCAAGTTACTAATGTCGCAACCAATAAAATGCGCTAAAATCTTACAGTGAACGAAACGAAAAAGTTTTTATAATCTGCATGAAATACAGACTATACTTACTGGATGAAAAATATTCAAGAATTTGGGACACTTAGGTAGTTTAAATTCAGGTCCAAAAGATGTCACGCCCCTAGAAAAACAAACGCCTTTATTAAATTTAGTAAGTATTGACGCAATGCTGGGAACTGATGATATACAGGTACGCTTCTCTCGTCATCAGCCGTCAATAAGCAACAAAATAGATTTCCCGAAATAAAAAACGGAATTCCAGATGGTCTTTACTTTATAGAAGACACGACGTTATACCAGACAACTCACCTGCATGTTAAAAACAGACCGATCGGTGAGCCCAAACAGAACAAACTCTCCACTTGAAACTGTAACTCAGGATAGACGACAAGAGGCTGTCCAGTTCCAGATACACTCTTCAAATATGTACATTGACCATCTCTAGAACACGAATCACTCTTTGACAAGCGCGTCTGCGTGCCACGGGTCTTCCACACAGTACGTGGAGATGTTGCACTTGGCGTCGAGGTACCAACAGGTGATGGTGACTGAAATCAACACGAGATGTGCGTGAGATTCTCAACAACAACAACACCAGGAAATAAATCACTCTGTTATTTTCTTACTGTCGATGATAATTGGTTGGCATCCTACCTGAGGTGCAGATAAACTCTTAATGTAAGAAATCAGTTTCTTGGTTGGTCCAAATGGTACGCCAAGGTCTCGTAGATCACCTTCAGAACACATAAGCTACATTTGAGAGAATGATGGAACTAAAGGGTAGAGATGATTTCACAGGAATCCGTGTTAATTCCTTTAAGCTAGAAAACGACTCCTCAAACACCTCATTAAAATATATTTTGTTTTTCGAAGGATATTCCTTGCTTAGAATAGTTGATATTTATACCAATGTTTCCGTGTCTATCTGCTCCTCGTTGAAAAGTTCTTCCAGCTTCAGTAAATTCAATTTCGATAGTAGTTCATGAATAGGAGGTTGATTTTCATTCGATGTAGGTTTTGCTTCTGATAAAATGACTGCTCTAAAAGAATCAAGAATCAACAGCGACCTTACACCAAATCACTCACACTTCAATGTATTAAGAACGCAACATACGAAACATTCGCTGTTTCCTTTACATCTTCAACGTTTTCTCCAAAATCCTCATAACACATCTCCTCCTGATTCATGGGTGCATTACTGTCCTAAAACAACATTTATTCTCCATTAATTTTCATCACTAATATTAATAAATCAAGGAAGGAAAAATTATTGTCTTATATTATTTACATACCTGGTTTGCCAGTATGTCAAATAATATACATGATCCTGTATAAATCATAACAAATAAATGATATACCATACATAAAACAATTAAAAACCAAGACACAAATGGAAAATAATTTCATCAAGGCTATAGATTCAAAAGATCAACAACTAGTCTACCATGCACCATTCAATTACAGTTCACTTTTGGCACAAAGAAATGCATGGGATCACAAGCTAGAGTATGAAGAAAAGAAGAGGACAGGCTCATTGCACTTGACACTTGTCACAATGAAGAGGAAAGGCTCATTGCACTTGACACTTGTCACAATGAAGAGGAAAGGCTCATTGCACTTGACACTTGTCACAATGACAAGCGCATAAAACTTACCTAGACTATGTCCAACAACAGAAACTTTGCCATTATAAGAAGGGTTTCGTGTTTTGAATAAACTATATATACGATTCATTTCGTCAGCAACCTTATCACATATTGTCTAAAGCAAGAAAAATCATCTTTTGTTCAATACGATCGACTATGTTGAATCCTTTGATTCCACTTGCTTGTTTTGAGTTAGGTTCAAGAAAGAAAATGCACATACTTATGTTATAAAGTAAGTAATTAAGTAACTGAGAGTTTTCAGTTCTTGTCCTTCCATACCTACCGACCTGTCGACTTGGAACTAATAGTCGACTTACAGAGATTAATATAGTATAGCATTGCTCTAACTTGCCTGAAGGCCAGTGTGTACAATATTGAACAAGAAAAGGAATTGAATTGCATTGGAATTTCTCCTGGAGACCACCAAAAGAAATCTTCAGCAAATAATTCTACTGCTGAAGCTGGTGAATGCTGGTCATTTTTTTATTATTCTGGTATCTAGTTGCTTTCATATTACATGTTTGTCTGACAAAACAAATGGTCAAAATTTCACAATCTCACCTGACAGTACATTGGACTTGTGAAAAATAAAATATCAGTCAATGTCTCATTAGTGAAATTTCGTAGCTTGCTGATACTGGGTAAAGACAATGACTTTAACTGTCTATAAGAAACGTAAACCACTGTTAATCTGTATAAACAAGAGCTTTTAGAAACTTTTTAAAGTCAATAAATTGTTTACTTATCAATGCCATATCTATCATCCCTTAAACATGAATACCACTGAATCGGCAGAAACTCCACACGTGAAGCATTCCTTCCATTCATCATAAACGGATGTGTCGAAGATAGATCTAAAGCATTTCTTCGTAGATCATCAACTACAGTGTAGCAATGGAAAAATGTACAGTTAGCTTTGCACATTGTATACACAAACAAAAGAAAAGCACCTGAACTCTATTTGTTTAGCTCTTTCAAGAAAAATTGAGGATGTTTTTCATGTCGACACAACCAATTTATCGTATAACTTGTAAAAAAAATGGAAATGGCAATTTACAAGTGCCTTACCACATTCCACAATAGATCTCATCCTCAAGTCAGCAACAGGACCTATTCCATGCACTACAAACACCAGGTGGTCGACAGCTGCATGTTCTCCTAAGGAAAAAAACATTTTCATGCCTGTATAATGATCCTATTGAAAAAAATTCATTCATAAGTAAATAAGTTATTTCTTTTTTTTTCTTTTCTGTGGTTCTCGTTTTTAGTTATATTGAGAGGTTAGTAAATCCTTTCAATTTTTGACAATGATTGAAGTTTTGTTTGTAGATGAATGTCAGAAGATCATTCACGGAATTTTAAATTTGTGAACCGGTAAATGTTGTAATTATTATATTCCATGAAAGATTAATTATGAGCTGTTATCACTAAGGTTCAAAATTTTGTCCCAGAATATGCAATCCCCTAACTCGTCAATAAAGTTAAAAAAAATCAACCTATAAGAACCTTTCAAAAACTATTTTGAGAATTATACAGATTCTGATTTTCCCGCATTTTCTGCAAAAAATATTCAAAACACACAATAAAATATGACCGTCTATCACTGCATGGTGGATGAAATTACTTACCCTTTTCAAAACTTTGTTCCCATTCAGCAGTCCCACGTTTTACGATCTGTGGCCTAGCTTTTGAATCTTCGCCAGTCCAATCATGCTCTTTACTTGACTTATACTGAACCAAAACGTTAGGATTGTGAAATATGACAAACTTTCCCGGTTCCAGGTCAACCCTGATGTTGAAAATTCCTTTTGACATCATATCAATGTATTCTTTCTGAAAATAAAGAAATAAATCTGTCAAAATCTAATTCATTTCAGATATCTACACAGAAAATTTGACTTTAAGAATAAAGCATGGTTCTGACCAGGGTTGAAGGTCCCCCCAACAAAATTAGCAAAATTAGTAAAATTAGCAAACAATGCTGTAGGATGCACGTTTCTTGACAGAATCTCCCTCATGCATAAATGGAATAAACGAATATGATAATAATAACTCTTTGACGTTAAAAGTTTTGTACCTCTAACTTATCTGCTGTTGAGCATTCATAAGGCACAAATTTGGTTTCACCATCAGCTTTGAAAAACCAAGTGCATCTTCTCACTTCACATGGTGCTTCATTCCAATACACGGCTGTTTTCATCATTCTAGATAAGTCCACATCATACCGACCACCATCAGTGCTCAACTGTTTACTTAATGTCTTGTTGTTAAAAGCATTTTCAAGATTGTTAGAATCTAAAAAGGAGAAAGGCATCCAGCCTAAAGCTCGATTGTGGTAAAACCAGTGTGGCGTGACAGGACCGACAGTTGCACTTTTATCTGTAGATAATTCACTAGGCTGTGATAATGATGCAACAGTTTTTGGAAAAGGTGATATATTGTATGCTGGTGGCACTTGTCCAGATCGTTGAGGAGTTCCAATTGATTGAGATGGTGGCGATTTTAAAACGGATTGCATGTTGTTTACAGTTTGTGCACTTGGTTTATTTGATGGCAAATTAGATGGAAAATTTGTCCGATTAATTTGTGTTGGAGTTTGCATGTAAGATACATCTGCATGAGTGGAATGACTTCCCATTGGACTACCTGGAATCGTTGAAGAAGGAATCGGGGAGTGCAACATAGGACCAGTTAGAAGTTGATCAGCACCTGCAATACGAAAAAAACCTGACTTATAACAAATATTTTTAAAATATGTTCTATCTACCACAAATCAGGCATACCTTAAGTGCATTTAATTTCGTGGTGTATTAAATTTCGCGATTTGCAAAATTTATTCAAAAAACCTTTTTTCCGCGTGTATTTAATTTCGCGATTTTTATTCTATGAGATTTTTTGCGTGTATTAAATTTCGCGAATTTAACCAAAATCAATTTTTTTTCAAAAGGGTTGAAACATGAAATAAGACACTGTTTATGCTTGGAACACAACAAGTTCATTAAAAAAAGTAGTGAAACCTCCTTGAAGCGGACACTTACCGGACCAGAGATTTTGTCCGGTTTAGAGAGGTGTCTGCCTGGAGAGGTTTTGCTTATTTTGACCAGAAACGCGGAAGAAATTCTACTCCTAAGTCGGGAACCCATTAGGCATGCCCATATTACCCTTTGCTATTGCCCAGTTAGGCAAAAAAACATTCATAAAATGAAATTTGACCTGAAAATCAACATTTGTCTGGCGTATTAAAAAAACGTTAGGACTGAAAATGATTGCAAAGATATACAGCTCTGGGAAACTCCAAATAGTGCTGTCCAAAAATGTTGTTATAGTTGTCTGGCATCTTTTGGAAATTTATATATGTCTTCTAGACCGTTAATTACTTTTGCCAGTGAATCGCAAAGATTCACGTTGGTGGCCAAGATAGGGCTGTCATTTAGGTAACAAATAAGATAAACCTTATGATAAAAAAACAAGAAAATCTTGTAAACAGATGTTTACAATAAGAAAAAGAAATAAAATACTGAATTTTGATGTTCTTATCGAAATTTCTCGGTTCCGCTTTATAGAGGGTATATTTTAGGTGAAATTGTCCGTGCGAGACCTGGAAAAAATGTCCGCTAAGGAGGTGTCCGCTTTGGGGAGGTTTCTTCATAAGAGTTTATTAAGGATTTGTCCGTCATAAGGAGGTCTTTTAAAAAAATCTTTCACAAATTTTCGCGATTTTTGAAATTTTAAGACTTTTCGTGTGTATTAAATTTCGCAATTTTGGATTTTTGAAAAATTTAATCTGTACTAAATTTCACGATTTTTAGTAAAAAAAATCGCGAAATTTAATACACGTGAAATTTTAGATACCGCGAAATTAAATACACTTAAGGTATAAAAGAAACATTTATGCACAAACCTGTAGTGGTCATTCCCATAGAATACATGGGAATTGATGGGGGACGATGTTGCATAGATGGATGATTTGCTGGATGTGTATGTTGAGGTTGATTCGGCAACTGGAAACTGCTTGGTGCTGGGGACATACCATAGTTCGGAAATCTTTGCTGCTGCATGTTGTTAGGTCTTATCGCATTACTTGAAGGAGAAGGTGGTTGGGTGTCTAAATAAACAAAGTGTTTCTTTTCAACAACATAACTAATTTACTTATCCTAAATCAATGAAAGAAGAAAACAAATTAAAACATCTTCTTCCCAATGCTTCTCATACGTGGTTGATCATATTTACAATGATTTGCCCCATTTTATCAGAAAGCCAGAATCTTTTAATGTCTTAACAATTTAGCAATTTCAAAATACCTTGATTAACTATTTTTTTTTTTGCTAACTGAAATGTTTTGGACTTCCAATGCTTTAATTCTTAGTTTCACCATTTTTTTTTTTTTTTTTTTAATTTTTTATTTGCCTCAATGACGTTTTAACTTCAACGTCAGCTTTTTGCAGGGTTCCCACTCCAACCCGTCAAATGTGAACAATTATTCTCATTCGGTCATTCAATCATTCAATCTAACTTAAATGAGACAGGAGACACCTGATCATCCTTAAACAAACAATATGAAAATCAGTCTAAATTGGCATGCTCGAAATATTAATGCAAATAAAAATGAAACGTGAAACACCATACTTTCTTCATAAGAAAAACTTTAAAGGGGAAGTCTACTAAAAAATGAAATAACAGATTTTGTGTTTTATCTGTACTCAAACATAAGAAGAACAAAAAAAATACAAATTCAGTGTTCGTTTACTCTCCAAAACATTTAAATTCCCCGCCATCATGCTCTTGATTTACTACGAAAAATACGAGTAGCAAAAGTTTTCAAGAGAACTGGGTCCAAGTACACTGTATGATGTCACGTCGTGCAAGAAACAAATCTCGCATGCGAAGAATTCAGTGAAGCAAAAAAATATCTTTTTCGTAAAAGTTTATAATTAAGTTCTTGTGAAATTATGGTTAGCTGTTCAGCTAATAGATTGTACGAATCGGTCCAAGCGAAAGGAAAACGAAATTAGTTTCCATCGAATTCCATCTAAACAACACAAAGATATTCGAAAGCAATGGCTGCATAACATACGATGTGATGGAACACTTCCCAAAGACTGTAGTTTTTACATCTGTTCAGATCACTTTGAAGAGCATTGCTTCGTACGTGACTTGCAGGGTATGTATTTACAAACTTGCTTTAGATATTGTATGTCATTCCCACTATAAAGGATGATGAATACTGTAAAGTGCTTTTATTATCTTTCTACCGTACGACTATTTTCAAAACAATTTCTGTATTCTACAACGATTGCAAAGAAATTGATTTCGAATGAAACATGTGCACCACGTGAATATCAAAAGAAGAAAACTGGGGGGAGTTACTAGAGATATTGTAAAACCTGGTTTTTACACATTTCAATTTTATACTATTTTTCAATCTTTCTTTCTTTTTTCTTGATTGGCTGAACTTTTGGGAATCAAGAGAAACCGTCGTCTTAAGGAAGACGCTGTGCCCACACTATTTACTTTCTCTTCTGAGAAAAAACGCCGCCAATCTTCAGAAAACTTGATATCATTCACGATATAAACAAAATTAAACTAACTCGCTTTTTTTCTCCAACGTCTTGCCCCCTTATTCGTTAACAGCTGCCATGGCTGTTTCCAAAACGCGCTGTTCAATGCAGATCGTATGAAAACCAGGCGCTTTGGTTATGCACTTAATTCCTAAAGAATAAGCACACATTTACCCCCGTTTATGAATATGGATTGGAATAATTCTTTTCATTCAGATAGAATAACTTTTCGAAGATCACATTTTCGTTCTCCATCGTTACTACTATTTCAAAGAGGCCTAGTTTATTATTTGAAGTCAAAGGGAAAATGACCAACGATGGAGCATTTTTCATAGCATCGTAATTGACAAATCTGTGATGCGTGAAAGCGAGAGAAATAGTTAAAGTTGAAAGTTGAAAGAATTTCGAAAAAATCATAAAAGAAAATAAAAGTGTAATTAAACTTTATTACTCAAATATTTTGCATTTACTATCAAAGAAATCGTCTGGTATTTCATTAGACTCGACGCAATATATGCTTTCAGCTTCATTTGACATATTTTTGCACTCGCCGCCGCATTCGCACCATGAAATATTACCTATGCGAGAATTTGATGCAGAAGAGCTGTTGTAACCGATTACATTACTACTTTCATCCGAGGAAACGATTGGTTCAAAATCATAAGGTTTCAGTTTACTTGCATCATTGGAAGAGGAAAATTCTTCATTAAACGAAAAATCATCAGTCTCGGAGTCCTCGCTGCTTGTTGACATTGATTTTTCATGTGAATATCAACGTCTGGTTTACTCTCTTGCACGACGTGACGTAATTGCTTCGATTGGGGTCCAGGCTTTCGCTCTTTGCGCGACCGTATCAAAAACACAAGAATATGGTGAATCTATTCGTCATGAAAATAACTGAAAAAATGTTTTTAAGTGATGCATTATATATTTTTTCCTTTTTTCGGAATATAATGTATCATTTTTGACAATTTCTGAAAAATGTTTTTCAAAAGTAGACTTCCCCTTTAACATAACAAATTAAGGTGAGAATACAGTCGACTCTCTCTAATTCAAACCTCCATAAAATTTTAATTCACCATCAAATTTCCTTAAGACACTCTCATAAATGAACCTCCATAATTCGACACTTTCTAATTCGATCTAGATTTTAGGTCTCTATGGAGAAATTCTCTCTCTAATTCGATTTTTTGAGTGTAAAAAAAGCCCTTACTACCGTTTCAAACCATATTTCAAATTTCGAATTTTCATTCATTTGAATGTTTCGAAATTAAATTTTGAAAGCAAATTTTGTAAACACAAGACATTAGAACTCAGAAAGAAAACAGCGGCAATACCAAAAAAACGAGTACACAAAGAAGTGAGTTTAGAGTTAAACTACAAAGCCTTGCTGGAACTTAACAAGGGAAAAACCAACTAAGAAGTTTCATTGTTGTTTGAAATTCCACAAAGCACTGCGTCCAGAAAAACATATCTAAAACTGTTGAGACTTTTCAAAAAGAAAGTGCTTCTACCAAAAGAAGTCAAGCAGACAATAACGAACAATTTATTAAAGCTGTTCTGATCTTCGGAAAAAGTCTAATATTCATAGTGCACTGTTCATATTAAAAATGTATGTCTTATTCTTTTTTTGCGAGTTTACAAAGGTTTCCCTCTGTAATTCGGTTTTTTTCTACTTAGCCAACTAAAGATTCAAATTAGAGAGACATTCCCCAATTCGATTCTCTCTCTAATTCGATAAAAGTTTTATTCCCCTCGAATTAGAAAGAGTAGACTGTAATACCAAGAAAATGGGAAGTAAGAGAGTATTTCAGGGCCAAACAAACTCAATTATGCCAATTGTCGACCATTGGGCAAAACTCTCAAATCAAAAAAATAGTAGGATGTCTATCACAAGATATATTAGAATGTGATATACATTATATGATTAAAAGTAAGGTCCTAAACTGTTATTGATCCATATAAACAAAACAATAGTAAACAGAGAACCTGATGATAAATTGTCCAATAAACTATACAGATATTTCAGTTTTCAATTAAAAAGATACTTTGTCACAAATTTTTTTGAGGAAATTTTAGGAGATTTGAGAAGGAAAAACAAAAATGAGGAGTTTTGAGGATTTTTGAGGAGGCGTGGGAACCCTGTTTTGAGTGTTTGAAATAAGACCATTTCAAAAGCAATTTTATGAATATGGTGCATAAATGTATGCAAACAATACTGAAGTACTGTATCTTCAGGGTTCAGAGTAGCTTTTCCTGAAAAAGCACACATATCTCCCTGATTCACTTCCGGTAAACTATATCCTTTTCCCTGACTATGTTAAACAATTGACTTATTTTTCCCAGACAAGGAAACAAAAGAACAATATATAATATATGGTGCTTTAAAAATGTCTTTACTTTCATGTTTAGCATGCTTCTTTCCAGATACATTGGAAATAAGAGCTTCTTTTCAAGACTTTAATGAAGTTTGAGCCAAATTTGATGGTGAAACTTTTGATTTTAGTTTGCACATATGTGACGTTCCAGGGGATTTTGATAACAAACGATATTAACGTTAATATCGTTAATATCGTTATTATCGTTAATATCGTTAATGGAACTACAGAGTAACGTTATTATCGTTAATATCGCTAATATCGTTAATATCGTTAACAGATTACCGTTTTGTTCAAGACATTTGTTTATACATTTCACATACGTGTGTCGTTTTATGAAGTTCTAAAATAACCGTGATTTAATTATTATTTCGCCAAATAGCAATCAATTCAAAACAAACTCGCTTGTTCATGACATGATAAACTCTGATTCATTCAATTATGACACGCGGACATATATTTTTCTAGAAATAACAAAGCACTTTTTTTTCATTTGTTATTCCTATACCTTCAGCACAAATTTGAAAAGCCACTTTAAAATACCGTGTCATTCGATTTGGTAATGTATTATTTTGAAATGTACATTTGCAGGTAGCACGCGTTTGTGTATTAAATTGAACTTAATTAGCTGGTTCTTATATTCATTTGGAGATTAAAGATACAGAAGTAAGTTCGAAAGCACGAGTAGAAACCGTCTGCTATAATTCTTTTTTCTGAATTGTTCGACGGGTTGCCATTCTATAAGCTCTTGGGAAAAAAAACTTTACATTATTAAAGACACGTTACATTAAAGTTTTTTTCGATAGCAAAACTTTGATTATTATTCTTTCGAACTTGCACTGGGTGAAGATGTACCCTTAATTAAATTGATCGCGACGTTTTCAGTGATCATTATTGATTTTTGTCATTTCGTCGATAATGTTTTCAGGTTCAACATTGGGATGAGGGACGAATGAAAACATTTTAACGTCGGCTTGACGAGTTGCAAAAGTTCTCTTTTGAAATACTCACCTTCGTTTAAATATAATATTACCTGTTTCCTTCAGTTTGTTATGAAGTTTATGTGAAAGGTTGTCTGAAAGTTGTGTTTACACAGGGCTCTAAAACTTTACTTGAGGGTAATTCTAAAATTGAATTTCTTACGCCGTAATCAAGCGAAAGAAAGATTAATATACACGAAATGGTTTTCTTGTCACAAATAAAATGATCACATGTTTAATATTAATGTTATTATCGTTAATATCAAAAATATAGTTATTTTCTTACTATAATTTAGTAATTATAGTATATATAATATACATAACGATAATAGCGATAATAACGATATTAACGATAATAACGATATTAACGATAATAGCGCTATTAACTATAATAACGCAACGATAATTATTAGCGATAATATCGCTAATTCTATTGTTTTATTAACGATATTATCGTTAATAATTATCGTTAATATCGTTTGTTATCAAAATCCCCTGGAACGTCACATATATACACAGTAGCTAAATTGCAAATACCCTATTTCCTGTAATAAACACCGCGGCGTTTATTACAAATTCAAGGTTTTGGATGCGACGTTTAATAGAGGGCGGCGTTTATTACAAAATGAAAAATTGGACAGAAGCAAAATTAAACAATAATCTTTCCTTATCTTTAAAAAGGTCAGAAAAGATTGTGTTTTAAAGATTGTGAAAATGTTTTACACAAAAGATATGTTCACGAAAATGTCAAAGAAGAGCAATATCACTGTCGCCGTTCTCTTGTATGAGATGAAAACTTTTTTATAATTGTTGTTTAACCTGTTTTCTAATAAACGCCACTTTTCAAGATGCGGCGTTTAATAGAGGGAGGCGTTTATTAGAGGGCGGCGTTTACTACAAACGTTCGGCTATAAGTGTGGCGTTTAATAGAAGGCGGCATTTATCAGAGGGCGGCGTTTATTAGAGGAAATACGGTATATAACTAATAATAAACTGTCAGTGCGAATAGTCTATAAGGTAAGTCGAATGAGGAGAACCTTCAGGATTATTGTCATAGTTGTTTTTGTGGCTTTAAAATAACAATATGAAGTTGGCAAAATTAGCACATTTTGAAAAAATGTGGCCTTTTTATATCCTTATATCGGGAGATCATCTGGCTCATCGGGAGATTGGGATTGTCATCTTGAGAAGAACACTTTTTGTCTTGAGAGTAAGCACTCAACAAGCAAACATTCCTAATTAATGAAACTATTCAATGTTGTTAGTTTTACCATTAGAATGAGTATCTGCAAAGAGCAGTATCCAATGTGCATAATTGTGACATGATACATTATAAATAGCACTTAATAACATATTATTCATATCAAGCAAATGAAGACACTTTTGCTTATAAACATCAACACTGTGAGGTGAGATTCAACAGCACCATTATCCAGACCACAACATTCAACAAAATAATTTGAAATTTCAAAACAACAACATCGCATATCTGAACCAAGATGTAATCTATACTATACACAATAAAAATTTTTTACAGTTTAACAATAGCCGAATGTAAATTGCCTTTGAGCTCTTCAAATCCCAACACGAGTTAAAATACTCCGTACAGCTGCACACGTTTATTTTTAAAATACCAATTAGGATTTCTCAAAGACGGTTTCCATGAAGTGATGTCCACCCTCCACCCAGCCACCTTTTCGCTCTTTCAAGCGTGTTAACCTTATTATACTAATGCGCAGGTTGTATTTTGTAAAGGATTTTGTGCAAATATTTAAAAGTGCACATCGTATACACTCCATTAATTCCCATTGCTACTCCGTTGAAAAGATTCACCACTGGACAATGAATTTGAGAGATGGAAAATCTTTCTTTTTTTTTTCAGTGGCCCCCGTTAATGAAACAAAACTAACTTCTTTTGGAGTATTTTTATATCGCTATAAGTTACATGTTCGCAAGAACTTCGTGAAAAGTCGTCGTATCTCATGGGGAGATAATGACTTACCGAAGAAATTTTAATAAGCGTGCTCTTTCCCATTGATGATAGAAACATGTTGTTTAAGATACAATGAAATTTCAATGTTAATTTCGTTTCGTATTAACGAGGGTCACACATGTGTGAACGTCGTAAATATCTTTTGTTTTACTAACATTTGCTGATCTTTTGCGGTCGAACACTTACCGCGGATGACAAATGGTGGTCTGTTAATATTGTAATAATGGCACTTTAAAAACATTGTCAAATATAATTATAAGTAATTTGGCGCTTCTCATAAGCTGATCGAAGTCACCCCATAATCGATATTGTCGTTTTCTTGGGGAAAGATCAGGTTAGTTCTCTGGAATTACAAGTTTAGTTAATGTAAAATTTTGCACTGAAATAGAAGAAATATGTAATGTAATGATTCCAAAGTTTCAGAAGTAATGGTTTAGTATTTCGGAAGTTACTTTTAAAATAGTGGCAAAATTGATCGAAGTCACCCCGCTTTACGGTAAAAGTGTTGTTAAAAACTGAAAGTATAACTTTAAAAATTAACACATAATGAACATTACCTGATTGGTTTAGTGGTACCGGAGTAAATAATTTTGGACCCGACAGAGCACTAAAACTATCATCAGTCCCTTCCAGGGAACCAAATAATCCAAAACTAGATGTGGTTGTGTTTGCATTCTTGTTAGTAGCCATTTTGAAAAATGACGTTCTGCTTTCAAGAAAACATAACACGAAAATTTCAACACATGAAATTCTAGGAATTTTGTATTTCCGCGACCTCCTTTTTGTGTAATACGTTATAGTCTGACAAATCGTTACTACCATCAGACTTAAATGTGTTTGGGTTAGTGAGGGTTAGTCTCAGGGTTGGCCTCATTTGTTCAAATACCTTCATAAGTGGTTTCACCGTAAATCGTAAGGATTTATCAATATGGACGACATACTCGATGTGTTAGCGTTATAAATCGAAGAAATAAGGAAGTTGCTGTGCCACACTTTGTAATACCTGCCATATATTTTTTCGCTATATATTTTTCAAAAGCGAGAAAAGCTTAATGGGTTTTTAAGAACTATTCACTTAAATTTTGGGTTAACTAGTAAGGAGTCTATATATTAATACCCGATTCTCTGTCTGTCTGTTTGTTTCTCATTCAAAATGGTTGACGTTGTGTTACACAGACAAATGTAGCAACTCCAACAAATGTAATAACTCCGAAAAATGTAGTAAATTTTCTGCGACAAATGTACTAACGCTAAATGTAGTGAAAATCAGCGACAAAATGTAGTTAACTTCGACAAATGTAGTAAACGCCTTGAACGTTGAAATTAGCCATAATTTGGCCAAACACATGAAGGTCTTTACCATGTAACTTTTCAAGGGCTATCAAGTGGCCATATAATAAAGCCTAAAATCGCGCATGTGCAGTTAAAAGAACCGCTGAGATGAGCTAAGTGAGCCACAATTGGGCAAAGCTCATCAAGGTCTTCAAGCAACTTTTCCAGTGCTATCAGGTGGCTGCGTAATAAGCCTGGAATTCGCACATGCGTAGTAATAGGCTGTGAATACAAGCAAAATGGGTCATAATCAGGCGAAAACATGAAAGTATTCATCAATTAGCTTTGTAAGGGCTGACAAGTAGCCATAAAATGAAACGTGCATGCGCAGTACAAATATGCAAATGAGCTAAACTAGGCAATTACATCTTATGTTTTGTGAGCAGTGCCGAAAATATATGTATGCATGCATGAACTATACACCACAAACGTAACTTAGTGATTCTACCTAAATGTTTCCACTGCGCATGCGTGAATTTGGGTTCTACTATATGACCAGTTGATAGCACCAAGAACATTATATGTTGAAAACCTTAAAACTTTTTATCTAAGTGTAGGCGGAGTTTTTTTTATATGTCCACCTAATAGCCCTTGAACAGTTACTTGGTAAAGACCTTTATGCGTTTGGCGGCCTTATTATGGCTCATTTCAATCTTCAAGGCGTTTACTACATTTAGCCGTACAACATTTGTCTTTGATCTTTACTACATTTGTCGGAGTTACTACATTTTTCGGTGTAACAGTCGTGAGCTGTGAGAGAAATCACACGTAAATTATTTCTCTTTTTGTGCGCGACGTCAGTGAGGTTAAGCCAATGCATTGAGACCCAAATCGAACGCAAAGTTTTGGTCTGTGCTTGGTCGGCCCCACCCGCGATGTTGGCGATGGGATGACGAAAAAATTTTGGGGAGACGAGGCTCTATGACAGCAATAAAATTTTGAAACGGTTTGTGATAGACATTTCTTCTTTTACATTCTTATGTTCAGAATTTCAAGTGCTATAAAATGGTAGCATCTTGCATCACCTTTGCCAATTCCTAAAATTTTAATTTTCATGAACTCTTTGGGTGACAAATGAATATGAATGCAGAGCGACGCCGCCTTGACTGCTGGTTAAGATTAAAATATGATCATGCTAAAAAGTTATTACAAAGTGTGGCAGATGTTATTACAAAGTGTGGTACAACATAAGTAACTGGGAGTTTTTTAATCTTTCTTCCCATAGACTTGCAACTAGTATTTAACTTCCCGCCAAAGATACGTATAGCATTGCTAACTACACCATCGCTGCCCATTATTTTAAAACGTCTACGGCGGATTCGATTGGATTCGATTCAAAACACGAGCCAATTTCAAGTATTTCTAAGCTATTTGTATGGTACGTGTCCAGTGGCTCGGTTTTAAGACTGAAAATTCGAACGTTTTTGGAAAAGTGAAGATTCGAGCATGCGCATAAGGGACTGCATTTGTGCATTGTGGCTGCATTTGGCTCTATTTCCGCTTCAAATATATTACCTATAATCTGATGAGAGATGTATAGAGGTGAATAGCAAGCCATTCATTATTGTAAAATATCCCACACATCATCGGCTGGGTAGTGCGCTTCGTGTATATTACTGTGACGACTTCACAATCACACTGCCTCTCATCTGACTTTTCACTCATAACGGTTGTTTTCTCCTTTTCCGTGGTTGTTTTACGACTTCGCTATCACTCTGGCTACAGTGGAACCTCTAATAGCGGCCACTTTGGGGGACCCAGCTTAGTGGCCGTTGCATTAGAGGTGACCGATGTATGGAGGTTTTATATGAATATACTTTTTTTATCAAAAAGGCTGCTCAGGATGGGAGGGGCATAAAGAATGATTCATGATCAAAATAAACACAACATTATTGAGCCTAAGTGCTTCAAGTCGTTGTGTGATAAGATTCAAAGCACTTACTAAGTCAGCATCATCTAATGTTTCACAAAAGTTGTTCAAATCATCTACAATAGATAAGGCTGCTTGACTTGACTTTATTTTCGTAAATAATTATTGTAAATAAAGTAACAATTTTTTGACCGTTAATAGAGGTAAAATAAGACATTGGGACAATAGAAAGTGGCCGTTTGGCCGTTGATTGGAGGTGACCGATGTATGGAGGTTTTTTTATAAGAGCTTGACAATAAATTTGGCAGGGACTTTCTTTTCTGGCCGCTTATCAGGAGGTGACCGATGTATGGAGGTGACCATTAATAGAGGTTCCACTGTATTTTCAAAATCATGTGCTTGAAGTCAAGTAATTGAAAGGTATCTTCTATCCTGCTAAAGTGTACTCTACGTATTCATAGTACGCTGCACATACGAGAGAGATTTCTTGCAATCAAAGATCTTAGAAATGACGATACCGGAACGGTATTAGAAAAGCAACTCGCCAAATTATGGTTGAAAACACGCTGCAGGCATTTTTAAAATGACCACTTGTTTGTCATGGAAACCATGTCCCTACGAAACAGATGGCAAAAGTTCAAAGTTCAAAATTTCCGTATTTGGCTGATTCTTATTTGACGTCAATTAACTGTTATTTCAACCAATGAAAATAAAGTGTTGCCGAATGCTTCCAAATAAATGACGTCAAATTTCATATCAGACGTCAGTTCAAGTCAGCAATCGTGAATGAAACTGGTCGTTTCTGATTGTAAAGAACTTTACTGGTAAAAGAAAAGAAAAAAAATGAATATACAACATCCAGACGTTTATTCTTTGTTTGCGATAACACAGAAAGCAATGTCTGGGAAATCTAATAGCAAAATGGATGTTAACTCCAAGGTAGAATTGGTAAGATATTGAAAAATTGGTTTTGTTTACATTTTCTATTTTTTATGTCCTTCAAGAACATGGCAGTGGTTGATTAAAAAAAAAAGGTTATGAATATGTTTGATAGTTAATAGCTAATGTTTTGTTCACTGTTAAGTAATGGAATTACTTGCAGAAATCATTTATTCCTTTGTCGAATCAAAATATGCTATTTGGTCACCTTTTAATAGTACTTGTTACCATACTGTCAATGTTATCTATTTAAGCTGAGTTGTGAATAAAAGTCATGCCTTTTTCCTGCATTTAAATCATTTTTCTTTAGTAGGTTAATGTCTTTTATGAAATTGCATTTGATTTACAGGAAAAATTACAACATGAAGGGGAGGAAAACGTTTTAGATGCTCAGCCTTCAGGTAAGGGAAATTGATTTGACAGTTCTCTTCTGTTAATTATTTATCAGACCATGGAGGTATAAAACAGAAGGAGAACGAACTCAAAATCTGCTATTGTACTATCCGTGATGCGCTGCATTGTTTAAGTCCTCAGTGTGTAATAACATATAATTGCTATCATCTTGCATAATTTTTATAATTTTGGCGTTCTTGCGTGAAAATTTCGTTCATATCAATTCTCCAATGTGATTAAAGATCGTTAGGGTAAAGTTCTCAGCATGCATAATCTGTAGGAATTGGGAGAATTATGCAAAAACGTCACAAATATGCAACGAAAACATTGCAACTTTAGGTCTATATATCTCGTGATCCCCTCAAGCAGTTTCGCCGAGCTTCAGTTTTTGAAGAGAGAATAATCCTAAGTTTTTGCACGTACCGCGGCACTATCGAGGCGCATTTAAGTAAGAAGATATGTAGATTGGAACTTATACATGAAGTACGCGATATCTTCAACTCTGTATAAAAACATAGATTTTCATTTGTTTCTCAAGGAAGCTTTAGGTTTAATAATCTGCTTGTCACTATGCAGCAAGTTGATCCGTTGTTATAATGGATGATATTTGGTTTTTAAATTGTCGTTAATTTTTAAAAAAGTATTCGTTTCACCGACAACCAGCCGAAAGCGCATCACGGATGACATCAAAGTGATACCGCAATGAATAGAATAGTCATTATCTGAATAATAGAAAAATAAGAGTTCGTTCTCCTTCTGTTTTATACCTCCATGATCAGACTTCCAATCTAACAAATTGCTCCTTTAAATAAAAGATTTCAATGCCTTGAACATTACTTTTTAGCCATCAAAGGCAACACAAAACAGCAAAGGAAACTAGAAAAGCTGAATCAAAAACGAGAAAAGAAAAAACAACAGGCTTTGAAAAAAGCGGAAAAACAAAAACTTAAGGCTGAGAAGAGAGCTAGCAACCGAGAAAGTAAGGAAACTCGAAAAGCGCTCAAAAAGATAAGACAATTAGACCAAAAGAAATTGAGAGATTTTTTCAGAAAGCGCGAAAAAACTGAAAGCGACCTGCAAGAGTGCAGCAACGCGCATAACGATCAAGGTGATGATGAAAATGAGTCCTGTGATGCTAAGGATTGGCAAGATATCAAACAGTTTAAGAAGGAAATAAAGAGGAAAGAACAACAACGAAAGACAGAAGAGAAACAGTTGAAAAAACTGCAGAAAATCCGGGAAGATGATATGAAAAAATTGGCCAAACAAAAAGCAAAAGCAGAGAAGAATCTTTTCAAGTTGGAATCAAAAGCAGCAAAAGAACAATCTGCAAAGTTAAAAAAACTGAGAAAAGAAGCAGAAAAGGAAGAGAAGAGGCAAGCAAAAGAAAAGTTAAAATCAAATAACAACAAAGAGTCGTATGGGATGTTTGAGGATGATCATCAGGAGCCAGGCCCATCAAAACCTTTTGAACCAACCGAAAAACAGCAAAGGTTGTTAGAATATCAACTGCAATTGCAACAAGAATCAATGGAAGATTGTAACAACAACGGAACGAGATTTATACTCGTACAGCCTAAATCAAGCTGGGTTGAAGAAGAGTCTAGTGAAGCTGGACTAGTGTCTGAGAAAATTGCAGAAAAGGAAAGAGAACTTCAGTCATTGAAAACAATCAAGTCTGCAAATCCAATCAGTGGACGGGAGATGGAATCACAAGTGAAAGAAGAATTGTCCCTTTTGAAAGATGAGATGTCCCTTTTGAAAGATGACACAGATGTAAAGAACGAACTTAAAAAACAAGCGTTTCTGGAAATTCAGGATTTGATAGAGAATGGACTCCAACTTGAAGAAGGATCTTTAAAAGCCGAAGTGTGTGGTTTGGATAAAGTCAGAAAAGATATCAAAGAACTTGATGGTCGTGTGAATGAACATCAGAAAATGATTGATGCGTTTGAAAAACCATTTTTGGAAAAACTGATTAAAAGATACAAACAACAGTATCCCAGAACACAGCCTCAAATTGAAACTGAGACTGAAACCTGCATACTCGAAAATGAGATTTCTGAAATAAAAGAAGAGATGTCAAAACGCGAGGCTGACGTCATTGCATCACAAAAGAAATGCGATACCCTGATGAGAAGTTTCCAACCAACAATGAGAATGGAAGAACAAAACAAAATTAAAAGCCTTCATAATAAACTTGAATTCAAGATTCGAGAGCTTTACAGGAAGCAAAAAGACAGCAATGTGTTGGTTCAAAAAAAATTGAAAGAAATCGAAAATTTAAATCTAAATCTAGGTAGGCAGTTTTTGGATGACATACATCAAAAACTCCTGAAAGGAGCTTATAGAGAAGAGGAAGCAGAAAGACAAGAACGAATCAAATACAACATGATGAAACAAGAACATAAGTTCGTCGACATCACCAGACCAGAATTATTGAAAACACTTGCAGAAGCAGAGGAAAGGGTTGGAGAACATGCAGTCGATCATCTAGCAAAGTTGGATAAGGAAGGAATCATCGATGAAAGTGAGGAAATGAAATGTCTTCGAGAACAGCTCCAAACATCAACCGAGGAAATAGAAGGAAAGACGGCTGTACTGAATCAGCGTCTGATAGAAGCTAAACAGCTCATTTATATTGAAGACAAAATCATTGATCTTGAAAAGTCAATTGGCGATGATAAAGCATACTTGAGACAACTTGCTGAAAGGAAATCTATCGAAAAAACTCCTGTAGAGGCGTTTTTCGATAACCAAAAGGCTGAAATTTATGATACATTGAGTTCTAGTGTTAAAAGTGAACTTCAAGAAATTGAACAACTGAAAGCGATCCAACATAATGAGATGGAGAGGTTAAATCGAGAGATGGAAACAATAGAGTTGCGTGAGAAAAACCTTGAACAAGACAATGAAACCTGGGATCAACAAATCTTAGAGATAATACAAGAACAACCAGCCTCAGTGCAGACAGAATTCAAAAAAGTTCACGATGCGTTGAAGCAAAAACAACTGAAATCAAATGAAGTAAACAAGATGCTTGAGGCAACCACTGCAGCACAAGAGGATGATGTCATGAAATCTCAAAGTTTAGAAAACAAAATAGAAAAGATGATCATGGAATCTGTAGAAGGTTCGAACGAAGGTGATGTCATTCCCGGAATAGAAATGATTGATAAAATGGCCGATCTGAAAGAAAAACGAGCGGCGATCCGTGAGAGACGAGTTAGAAACTCTTTCGAAGCGCAAAACCTGATGGAAAAGGTCGCAGATTTGCAAGAATTGCGACATTTGTCTAATGAAAAGGAGGAAGACCTTGTCGCCAACGATGAAAAGTTAGAAGTCAGTCAACTACAAGAGTTTCTAGACATTCGAAAGACAAAACATCGTGTTGACGATGAGATCGAACAACTTCAACAAGAAATTGAAAATATTCGATTTCAGAGTGAATGTTTGAAACAGTATCGTGAGTTTCTCAAAAAAGAACATTCGACGTTGTCTGACAAACCACACACTCCTGGCCTTACAGTAAAAATCAATGATATACTCGATCGCAAAGAACAAGTTGAAATACAACTCAACGATTTAACAGCTACTGATAAATATTACCAGAGTCGTTATGAAGATTTGGCTCCACTCCAAGAAGTTTATCATAAGAAAGAAAGGTTATTTCTTGAAAGCAATTTATCTCCCAAAACAATCATAGAGATCAAAGAAATAAGGGAAAAGAATGAAACTATGAAAAGGGAAATAAATCAACTAGAAGAAGTTATTTCCGCGTTAATGAATGACCAAAATACTTTCACAAGAAAAGCAGAAGATTTAGATAACATGGAAGATTCACTACTTGACACAAAGATCCCTGAGAATATATTGCTTCTCATCAAACAACTTAGAGTACAGAAAACAATGCATCAACAAGAAGTAAATCTGAGAGAGAAAGAATTATTAAGATTGAAAAAGGAAGAAAAAAAGAATCGTCTCGAACAGGCAAAGTTACGAAAAAAGGAAGAACAAATTTTCAAACAAAGGTTGAAGAAAGAAGAAGCAAAAAAATTAACACAACTGAAAGCATTGCAGAAAGAAGATCAAAGGAAAAAGCAAGAGGTATTAAAAGAATTAAAGAAATTGAAAAAAGCTGAAAAAGATCAAATAGCCAAGCAGAAATTGACGGTAAAGAAAGAGCAAAGAGTATTGGAAAAGCAGTTAAGTGAAACATCAAAAACTACACTACGAGAGATAAAAGAAGATGTGGCGATCGGAAAGCAGTTAAAAGATCTAAGGCAAAAAGAACAACAATTTAAAGATCAAAAGAAATACAATGATAAATTGAAACAACTTTGTGAAGGAGAAGAAAATTTGACAATCAATAACAGCAAAGTTGAAGTAAATAATAATAAAAACCTGTTAGACTTGAAGATCAAAGAACTGAAACAAAGGCAAAACAACATAAAGGAACAAAAGAAATATGAAAATAAATGGAAAAAGATTCAAGTAAAAGAAGCAAAATTAACACAAGATGACGATGGTAAAAATATGATAGACGACAAGATAAAAGCGCTGAAGGAAAAAGAAATAGAATTGAAAAAAATACAAAAACTTGAAGGTAAAATGAAGAAGCTTAATGAAAAGGAAGCAAAGATGATGGAGAGAGGCGATAATAGTAAGAGCATGGTTGAAGACAAGATCAAAGAGTTAAAGCATAAGGAGAAGGAATTAAAAGAAAAACAGAAAATGGAAGATAAGATGAAAAAGCTCAACGAAAAGGAAGCTAAGATGATGGAAACAGGCGATGATAGTAAGAACTTGGTTGAGGACAAGATCAAAGAGATAAAGCAGAAGGAGAAGGAATTAAAAGAAAAACAGAAATTGGAAGATAAGATGAAAAAGCTCAACGAAAAGGAAGCTAAGATGATGGAAACAGGCGATGATAGTAAGAACTTGGTTGATGACAAGATCAAAGAGTTAAAGCAGAAGGAGAAGGAATTAAAAGAAAAACAGAAATTGGAAGATAAGATGAAAAAGCTCAACGAAAAGGAAGCTAAGATGATGGAAACAGGCGATGATAGTAAGAACTTGGTTGAGGACAAGATCAAAGAGTTAAAGCAGAAGGAGAAAGAAATTAAGGATAGACAGAAATTGGAAGATAAGATGAAAAAGCTCAACGAAAAGGAAGCCAAAATGATGGAGAAAAACAATGATCAGAAAGGCGTGATAAGTGATAAGCTTAAGGACCTGAAACACATGGAAAACGATATGAAAAAGCAACGAAAGTTAGAAGAGAAGATGAAAAAACTCAATGAGAAGGAAGCTAAAATCACAATGAAAATGGATAATCCAGAACATGATAAGAATAATGACTTGATAGAGAAACTTAACAGAATCGATGAAGATCTGAAATCGCAAAAATGCTGCGCTAAGTTAAAGAAAAAGGAAGAGAAACTATCTAAAAAACTTGAAAAATTCAAAGAGAAAGAGAATAAAGAATTAATGAAGTCAAGCAATTTAGAATTGAAGCAAAAGGAAATTGCTCTAAAAAAAGAAAAGAAACAAAATGGAGCAATGAAAAAAATAATTTCAAAAAAGAATAAACTTAAGAAGAAAAAGGAGGACGAGGAAAAGAAAAATGAGATTGCAGAATTACTAAAACAGCTAAAAGATAAAAAGGCTGAACTCGAAAAACAGGAAAAACTTGAAGGAAAGTATGAGAAGATACGACAACTGGAATTCCAAATATCACAAAAGGAAGAGAAAAGACGGGCAAAAGAAGAAAAAATACAGGCAAAGGAAAATGTAAAACAAGAAAAAGAAAATAAGAAGCTACTTTTGAAAGAATTGGAAAGTGCATGGAATCTTATCCCAATACCTGTTCGCCAATCTAAAGTTTTCCTATCAATGTTAAACCAAAATGACGCGAACCAGTTAGAATATTCAGACATCGTCGTCAACTTTGCTCAATATATACGTCATAGTTGTAAGCAGCACGTCTCTAATAATCGGAATTCAATTTCTCTTGAAGTGGAACACGTTAGTGTTGATGCAATTAGTAAAGCCGTTCAAACTGATACTGAATGTTTACGATGCAAATACTTGGCTGATGAAATCATCCAAAAGGTGTTGTTGGAAACAGGGTTTAAAGAAATGCTGCCTTCGCAATTGCCTACAAAAGCAGATTTCCAAACTTTAATTAAAGATATTTCAAAGTTATTCCAAAATCTTGGAATTGGTGATCAAGTGACCATTGACTCAAGACTTGTTAATAGTAAGGATAAAAGTAATGTAGAATGTGAGAAAAATATAGAAAAATGTAACATCCAACAACATCAAAATTTGCAGGGACAAAGCAAAAGACTCAGGACACGCATTAATGAACTAGAGAAAGAACTTAGCTGTAAAGTTAGTGAATACAATGCCCTGTATAAAGATAATGAAGATTTAAACGTGAAGATCAGTAGCATGGAGAAAGAACATGTTGCATCAATTCAAGAAAAAAATCGTTTGAAAGAAAAGATTACATCACTGAAGATCATGGTTGCTTGCAGTAAAGAAAACATGAAAAAACTCGAGAGTATTCACGAAGAGAAAGTTCTTGAATGCAGCAATTTCCGTAAGAAATACTATGGATTAGAAATGAAATTCGATACCTTAGTTGCAGAAGGGACGAAAGAACATGCACGAATCCTACTTGAATATGGAGACCGCATCAGTTCAAAAGATAAGAAGAGTGGAATAGAACAGCTCCATGAAAAGTTGATTGCGTTAGAACTAAAGAACAAGAAAAAAGACGCGAAAATAATCAGCTTATCGGAAGAATTAAGGAAAACCAAACATATGGAAGAACTTATTGAGAGACTTGTTCAGATGCAAAAACGAACGAGAGAGCAGTATGATCTAGTGCGGGAAAATGAATGTCATCGGTTAAATCTTCAGAAGATGCAAGTAGATGAATTGTTTCAACATAAACTAGAAGAACATGAAGCCAAGCTCTCACTGCGTCCTGACTATGATGTACTTCTGAAACAACAAGTTGAACAAAGCAAAAAAATCAAAGAATTAACAAAAACATTGAAGAAGAAAAACAGTGTAATCGATCAACTGCAGTTAGCAGGTAAATTGAATTTCTATTTCCTTTTATATTTACCTTTGCCTAGATTTTTGCAACTGACGTTAGCTGTAATCTAAAAATGGTCTGAAACATCAAATGCCGATGTTCACGAGATGAAATTACTCAATATTTTAGTATATTGAGATAAACATTTCTCGAAACTTTATTGCAAAAACACAAAGTCATGAGATTGCTGTAAACCCTAACCAAAACGACGACCTGAAGGATAAAAAAATGGATGACCTGCATAAAGAACTTAATGAAAAGGAAAAAATGACTTTTCTTTTTCTTTGAGTTCTTTGTACAGGTCTTCTATTTTTTTTATCCTCCAGGTCGTCGTTTTGGCTGGGATTTGAAGATCTTGAATTAAAAGGTATATTTAAGAAAACTATCATTTCAAAGATCACTGTATGAAAACTATCATCACAAAGATTTTTGGCTCAGCCTCTCTAAGTAAGCACTTTTAAAATCTTTATTTTAGTCAAATCACATGAAAAGGACATGACAGCAACTAATAGTCAAGTAAACGACCTTAAAGATAAAGAACTACAGGACTTATATGAAGAATTGAAAGAAAAGCAAAGGATGATTGAAGACCTGGACTTAAAAGGTATATTTAAAAAACTTTCAAACTATCATTTGAAAGATCACTGTATTAAAACTAACATCACCAAGATTTTTGGCTCAACATCTCAAAGTTAGCACTTTTAAAATCTTTATTTTAGTCAAATCACATGAAAAGGAAATGACAGCAAATAATAGTCAAGTAAACGACCTTAAAGATAAAGAACTACAGGACTTATATGAAGAATTGAAAGAAAAGCAAAGGATGATTGAAGACCTGGACTTAAAAGGTATATTTAAAAAACTTTCAAACTATCATTTGAAAGATCACTGTATTAAAACTAACATCACCAAGAATTTTGGCTCAGTCTCTCAAAGAAAGCACTTTCAAAATCTTTATTTTAGTCAAATCACATGAAAAGGAAATGACAGCAAATAATAGTCAAGTAAACGACCTTAAAGATAAAGAACTACAGGACTTATATGAAGAATTGAAAGAAAAGCAAAGGATGATTGAAGACCTGGACTTAAAAGGTATATTTAAAAAACTTTCAAACTATCATTTGAAAGATCACTGTCTTAAAACTAACATCACCAAGAATTTTGGCTCAGCCTCTCAAAGTAAGCACTTTCAAAATCTTTATTTTAGTCAAATCACATGAAAAGGAAATGACAGCAAATAATAGTCAAGTATACGACCATAAAGATAAGGAAATACAGAACTTGTATGAAGAATTGAAAGAAAAGCAAAGAATGATTGAAGATCTGGAGTTAAAAGGTATATTTAAAAAACTTTAAACTATCATTTGAAAGATCACTGTATTAAAACTAACATCACCAAGATTTTTGGCTCAACATCTCAAAGTAAGCACTTTCAAAATCTTTATTTTAGTCAAATCGCATGAAAAGGAAATGACAGCAAATAATAGTCAAATATACGACCATAAAAATAAGGAAATACAGAACTTGTATGAAGAATTGAAAGAAAAGCAAAGAATGATTGAAGATCTGGACTTAAAAGGTATGCTTAAAAAGCTTTAAAAATATCATTTGAAAGATCACTGTATTAAAACTAACATCACCAAGAATTTTGACTCAGCCTCTCAAAGAAAGCATTTTCAAAATCTTTTTTTAGTCAAATCGCATGAAAAGGAAATGACAGCAAATAATAGTCAAGTATACGACCATAAAGATAAGGAAATACAGAACTTGTATGAAGAATTGAAAGAAAAGCAAAGAATGATTGAAGATCTGGACTTAAAAGGTATGCTAAAAAAGCTTTAAAACTATCATTTGAAAGATCACTGTATTAAAACTAACATCACCAAGAATTTTGGCTCAGCCTCTCAAAGAAAGCACTTTCAAAATCTTTATTTTAGTCAAATCACATGAAAAGGAAATGACAGCAAATAATAGTCAAGTAAACGACCTTAAAGATAAAGAACTACAGGACTTATATGAAGAATTGAAAGAAAAGCAAAGGATGATTGAAGACCTGGACTTAAAAGGTATATTTAAAAAACTTTCAAACTATCATTTGAAAGATCACTGTCTTAAAACTAACATCACCAAGAATTTTGGCTCAGCCTCTCAAAGAAAGCACTTTCAAAATCTTTATTTTAGTCAAATCGCATGAACAGGAAATGACAGCAAATAATAGTCAAGTATACGACCATAAAAATAAGGAAATACAGAACTTGTATGAAGAATTGAAAGAAAAGCAAAGAATGATTGAAGATCTGGACTTAAAAGGTATGCTTAAAAAGCTTTAAAAATATCATTTGAAAGATCACTGTATTAAAACTAACATCACCAAGAATTTTGGCTCAGCCTCTCAAAGAAAGCACTTTCAAAATCTTTATTTTAGTCAAATCGCATGAACAGGAAATGACAGCAAATAATAGTCAAGTATACGACCATAAAGATAAGGAAATACAGAACTTGTATGAAGAATTGAAAGAAAAGCAAAGAATGATTGAAGATCTGGACTTAAAAGGTATGCTAAAAAAGCTTTAAAACTATCATTTGAAAGATCACTGTATTAAAACTAACATCACCAAGAATTTTGGCTCAGCCTCTCAAAGAAAGCACTTTCAAAATCTTTATTTTAGTCAAATCGCATGAAAAGGAAATGACAGCAAATAATAGTCAAATAGACGACCATAAAAATAAGGAAATACAGAACTTGTATGAAGAATTGAAAGAAAAGCAAAGAATGATTGAAGATCTGGACTTAAAAGGTATGCTAAAAAAGCTTTAAAACTGTCATTTAAAAGATCACTGTATTAAAACTAACATCTACAAGAATTTTGACTCAGCTTCTCAAAGTAAGCACTTTCAAAATCCTTATTTTAGTCAAATCACATGAAATAGGACAGCTTACAAACAACAAAAGACGCGGAAAATGCACTGCTGGTGGCAGTGGCACGCAGGAAGCGTTGGATACATGTCAAGGGTAAGTACTTAGGCAACTTGACTTTATCGTCGCAATGTTCAACCTTTTTTTACACCAAATAAATTTACCCAAGGCCGTTTTAGATTTTGCATTCAAAAAACAGTCTGAACGCAATGTTTTGAAAATTTATATAAAAAAATCGAAAACAAACAAACTTTTTCATCATTCAAGATTAGAATCGTGAAGATAGGAATGTCTATTTTTAGAACATCAGAGGACGATGATCTTTTACTTTACCCAGTACCAAAACGATCCCCCAAGAACGGACGTAGAGGTAGTGAACCGAAGGGTTTCCTGTACGTTGAACCAGAAGGGCTAAAAGAAAGCGCAGCGTACAAGCCGCGAAAGTACTATCCAGGAATTGAATATGAAGAAGAGGAAGCCGAGGAAATGCGTAAGCGAAGATATCAGCTTGCCAATGAACCTCTGCCTGATATTTTTGGTACACTGGAGTATTTTGTCAACAAACGAAAAAATTCAAAACAATAATAACACTGTAAACGTTATGCACATACATTTTCATATAACAAATATACATCCATCATTTAAATTATGTATCTTTCTTCCAATTCTTGTCCTTAGCATGAAAGTACCGAATTGATAAAATTATTTGACAAATATCAAGATGTCGTAATGATATTTTAGTACATTTTAAGACATGTCTTTACACGGCAAAAGAAAGGTAATGGGGACAAATATCTAAGCATTTCGTCCATTGTCCTAAAGATCCATTGTGACAAAAACCCATCTCAATTTATTTGATCAAAACCACAGAGGTCATCGCTCAAAACCATCGAATGACGATCTCAATTTCAAGTTCCTAAAAATAGAAACGTTTGCAGACACTATCTAAGATTTCGTAATTGGCCACATTCCCGAAATGGAGTTATTGTCTTCAGATGACATACTATAACTGCCAAAATGAAGAAACATGAATGGTGTTTGGAGGGTAGCATCAACAAATTTATATTCCCACTAATAAACAAGAATAATAACAATTAAGTTAACTATTTTCACTAGCTCAGACAAATTTCCATGAAGTTACCTTGAATACTTCTTCTTACTTTACTTTTGCACTTGAACAGTCAAACTCATTCAATGGAAATCCATTTTATCAGAGGAAATACGGTATGTCATCATCACAATCACACTTTGAAGTTGATTTAGCTTTAAAAATGAATTCCAAATAAGAATAAAAGCAAGCCATAAGATATCTTCGTTAACGTGGAATACATACGTAAAGTTTTGTGAATAAAATTGTTGATGTTGCCTTTATATATTTCTTACAATGCATTTGCTGAATAATGGATACAAAAGAAGGTGTTCAGTCAATTATGAATCTTACAAAAACTTCATAAAAATAAAATCGTAAATTTAGTATTCATTTGTTTGCTTCTGTAACCATTTATAGACAGTTTTAAAGTTGCTAGAACCTCTAATTTTTCAACATTGCACAATTCAACAACTTAACAAATAATATGAAAACCTCAGAAATTTCGACTACGATTAGTAGCATCCGATGAATTTCTAAAATATTTTCTGAATAAAGAGCTCCTGTGTTTTTTTACAAACAGTTAAACCGTGTGTATACAAAGTAAACACAATTAAAACAAAATTGGATTGAGGACCTGCTCTATATAAAAGTACATCTGTAAGATTGACTGCACAGAATCAATATTACTTATTCGGTGAACATATAAAAATGCTCAAAACAAATTCACACTAGCCAACATGGTTAAAAAGAGCATCGAAACAGCATCTGTTTTGTTCAATAGACTGTCCTTATACGGTTTTACTCTCATTGTGATGTAAAGGAAGAGAGCCAATATCGGAGAAACTAGCGAAAGAGAGGGTCGATGTTATACACGGTAATACAGGCAATAATGAACCTTTGTAACAGCGCCCATGATTGACAGCATATGATGTTGCCAAATTTATCCTTTCGAAATGGCTGTTCAAAAAGATCAATAATGGCAGATTTTAATTTATTGTCTTTTGCAGCGACATAACCAAACTTCGTATTCCATTTTGCAATATAATAAAGCGGTACCAACACTGGAAAGATGGTGAACCAAAGAAACCGTTCCACCGTTATTATATATTTGCTTTCAACAATTTTAATGAGTACAAAAGAGTTAAAGGAAATGGGACGATCCACAAAGATACCAGTAGCATACTGTCAGATATACCGGCATTCCATTTCACCACTAACGTATAATACTTTGATATTTCCAATTTGCACACAGTTGAGAGATACGAGGATGAATGTGGCCATGACTTTGTATCTGACTATAAGTAATCGTAAGAAGCAAGCGTAGAGTCGACCCAAAAAAGAAATCTCTCCCGAACCAGTTTCTGATGGTTGTTTGTCCAAACGATGTGAAAATTCGGAAATATAATCATTATTAATATTTTGTTGATCTGCATTCTCGGAGGTTTCACATTCATTTGAAGGTTCCTGATTCATCAGATGTAAAATTGACGCCAATGCCAGCACAGGAAAGATCAGTGCAATGGTGAAAACAAAATCTCGGACAACGAATTTCGCATAATCATCAAAATTAAAGATTAAATTAGAGATTAAGTTCTTTATTTGATAAAAGCCAACAATGACTGAGAGAAGTCCGGAATAGCGACACTGATCTTCTTCGACTTCATGAGCTGACGTTAATTGATTCGGGAGTATTATTATATCATTCCCAACGTACGAAACGTTACCGTCGTTGACAATCAACTTTCTCATTTGGATATTTGTTGTGTTTTGTCGCTTTCCATTCGATGTTGCTTTTAGTTGAGAATAGTTTACGACATTACAGCAAATTAGCAAGTTTCTTCAGCCAAATCCCCAACGTTTTTAATTTATCCGAATATGCAACTACAGCAATATAAGCAAAAATCATGAAAAGTAACCAGAAATAGATAGTATGCTTGCATTGCGATACAGGAACACATTTGCTTGAGAAATAATCGACCACAAAACTGTCTATGCACTTGCCGCATAACATACCATGGCGATTATGGTTACACGTGTTGTAAGAATGAATGGTTTCGATTTTTCAGAGCAACAGTATCCCGTAAGATTTTGCTGCAGCGTATGTTTTTGAAAGTTACATAGGATAATAATGCCGATTTCACTCTGGACAAAGAAAATATGTCTGATGTAACACTTCCATTTTCATATGTCATATTCGACACATAGAGATTGTTAATTCGATCGAGCTTAAACATTTTTGATCCGAACGATGTTTTGTTGATATATCTGTTAGTTATTGATACAGAATGGATACTCCATAAGTTAACAGCTGTTTCAACTGATTCGTTTATCATATGCATCCCTGAGATATGGACATAATTAGAATCGAATATAGCAAAAATTCCTGCGGCCTTTCTGCGGATAAGTGCGCTAGAGATAGTCAATGATCTTCCTCGCACTGAAACAGCAATGGTAGTTTCCAATGATGCATTTATGTCTATTTCTGACATGAAGAAATTTTTCAAATCATACATACGGAACAGATTATTTGACGCCTCTGCATTTTTGAAATTGATGTTCGATAAGAATGTAGACCCTCGCATAACTCATAAAAATCAGATATTTATATGATCCACATGATACGTTAATGCTTGCTACGGTAACATTGTTAACTGTGTATACATAGAGAAATGCTCGTGAACTCTGAACATTTTCCAAAGTTATGTTTGACACCAATACTATATCGGGGTTAACCAGCTGGATGACATCATAAAATGTACTGTTAAGTAAATTTACGTATGATGTTTTGGTATGGTTGGTATGAATTCAGAAGAACTCCCACCATGTTTTCAAGTTATAACTTGTGTCTGTATTGTCCACTGTGATGAAACCTTCACCAGTGACATCTTTGAGCACTACATCTCTTACAGTGATAGTGGGATTACTTGTAGAATGAAATGGTCGATGTTGGCTCGAGGACAAGAAATACGCAACGTCTAGTTGGCTTCCTGTAATATGACGGATGAGGACGTCCTTTATATTTTTCAGCGTAATAACCCCACGACACTTCACTTTGACAAATTGGCAGTATTGCATGGTTAAAGAATTGGCATTGACGATAGAAATTTCAGAATTATTAGTGAATATGGTGTCATTGATTGCAATGACAACGTTCCTGCCAGAATCAAAGTTGCCTATGAATAATCCAAAGGAAACGTACAGTTATGAATGGAAATACTGATAGCTCCTCGGTTGACGACGTGCAAACGTCTTGGTCCATAACGATACGGCGAGGCAAATTCAACGGCGGGAGAGGTATGACGTTTCGTGGATTTGAGTAAACAGTTTGTAATATTTATGCGAAGCATTTTG
The DNA here is from genome assembly GCA_027922465.2 of Turritopsis dohrnii. Taxonomy (NCBI): domain Eukaryota; kingdom Metazoa; phylum Cnidaria; class Hydrozoa; order Anthoathecata; family Oceaniidae; genus Turritopsis; species Turritopsis dohrnii. The sequence goes on from BQMF02000530.1 coordinate 70,030, forward strand.
TGTCTGCTAAAGAGAAGACCGAATTCTGCAACAATAATATTTATTACAGATATATCTGCTGTCGTCAAATTTCCTTTCATACGAAATAGATAGTAAATCTGCTGTTTCCTTTAACGGTCGGCCGACAACCATTCCGGCCGACTCCTTTTATTCTCACTGGAAATGCAAGCAGTGGAATGGATTGATTAATCACGTATTTGTCACAATCGCAATTCAGCAAGGCCAATGTATCATTTCCTTTGACCTTTGTACGAAATGTATACTCCAATGACTTGCGTGGATGTGAGTGACTGCCACAATCGATGCTGTCTGTCCCATTCAACGCTGTATGGTAGACATGACAATCTGTTGCTGTATAAAGAAATTCAGTTAAAGGTAGTTTGCATGAGATTATGAGATATTTCCTAGGCCTACTCATCAGAGCCCTATTTTATTTCTCACAACGATTATTTTCGTACTTTTTAATCACTGCAAATGCAATTTTGATTTATGTATTTGCAGTGGTGTGTTATTTTATAATTATATTTTTTTTATTGGGATTTGATTCAACGTAGGTGTTCTAAACTTGACGTCATCAGAAACGTTGTCAATATCAAGGCCATCATCATTATGTCATTAGTATCAGTTTTTGACCTAATTAACAACTGTTATTTTGATTTCCTACTAGCTTTTAAAACTTAGTTCCAAGTGGAAGAGGTATTTTGACTTCGATCCATGATGTCTTCATGACTTGAGCAGTATTAAAATTAGCCAGTGGGGAAATTCCCCTTTTGAGATCCTTTATACCTTTATGCAATATTGCAAGATTGGAGCCTGATAGGAAATAGCCTATTTTTACTTCTATAAGAAATTTCCAATCTAAAAAAAAGTGCTTTAGACAGTGGATTTCCACGACACGTTACTCAAACCGGAAAGGTTTTTAGAGAAAGCTTTTAATATGTTTACGTTTACGTTTACAAAGTTGAACACAACAAACATATGAATTTAAAATCAAAATTATTCACTTACATTGACAAATTGACAATAACATCAAACAAGTCAACGGACAAACCAAAAACAAATCTTTCAACGACCGGAGGGACGAAAGATTTCGCTTATGTTTTTTAGGATAGCGCCCCCTATAAATGACGCCCATTCTGAGTACATATACTCGAGGGTTCCATGAGGTTGCAGAGCGACATTTATAATAAACTCGTTCTGCATAATCCTACGTGTTTTCGTACTTCTGCGTAAATTCCCTGTTTTTGAGCCTAAGTTACACTACGGATGTCATTTTATGTTTTTAAAACATCTACTAATGTAAACATAGAAATAAGAATGCTTTATGGTGTAAACGAAACTTTATTTATAACCACATCACAAATCAAAACAAAAGAAATAGAGCTGCAACCATGGCATTAACAGAAATAAAAATAAAAGCACTTTAAGTTAGTAAGTGTGGCCATCAAAAATCTTCACCGTACGTAGATAAATAGCCCAGATAGAACGATGCCGAAACCAATATATTTCGCTTAACGAAATCTAATAAATCAGTAAATCCCAAATGATGATGTCATCAGTAGGTGTGGTCAAAAAATTACTCTGATTTGGTAGCTAAGTAAGTAAGTAAGTAACGGGAGTTTTCAGTCCTTGGGCTTCCATCCGTAATGGTTGGTTCTTCCGCCCGCCGACTTGCAACTATTAGTTGACTTACCGCCAGAGATACGTATAGCATTGCTCTAACTTGCCCGAAGGCCAGTGTGCAGCTAAGGTCTTATTTGCAAAATTTAGTGAACATCTGTCAAGGGACTAATGCAGTACTAAGAATTGCCGAAACAGTGACGTCATTGGTCTATTTTTAGCTCCCTTTTTCTATATAAAAGTGGCCACTTCTCATTATTTTACCTGTCATTTTACGGTCATAACACAACACTCGCACATTCTGTAGGAGAAGTGTAACCATAAAAGAAAAACGTTGAGATAATCCCATTGGTAATTGACTCGTTTCATTTTTCACCTTGCCCCAAACTATGACGTTCTGGTCAAACGTACTTGAACTTAAGTTTTGTTACCCCTTTTTCGAATTCCCTAAAACAGCGTGTTTAAGTCAAACGTACGTCATTTGTTTGCTTGAATTCTGACTTCGAAACAAAAGAAAGCAATGTAGATATGCCGTATAAGAAAAATACGGAGTAACCAATCATTTTTGCGTTGGTTGTCCAAACCCCTGCTGCAAGAAGGAACAACACTCCATAAGAGTTGCCAAAGAACAAAATGAAGGTACTTGATAGAATTTCAGGAGTTGGGTGAGTGATTTCAGCCGCTTGTTCGATTCCCGTCGCAAAAAACGGGATAGACGCTGCACCAAATAAGGTGAAAATCAAAAACGGTATGTTTATGCTCTTCATTTCGGTAAGAACAACAACAAACAGGAACCAAGTAATAGCGGAAAAAGCATTCAGTAATATTGCTACTACTCGATGTTGGCGGAACTTTACCAATACTAAACCTGAAAGGAAAGTGCTGACAATGCCAGTAAGTAAATTCGAGACTCCCATCCAACCAATTGTGGTTTGATAGCCAACTGGGTGTATTGATGATACCATTGTATTGAGCACCACCAAATACGTGACAAGTAACCCGAAATAAATCCCGTATGACTGAGAAAATACCAGAAAATTCAAGTGCTTTGAGAGTTTTTGCAATTCTGATATGAAATTCGTTTCGTGTGTTTCTGAGCCAGTGTTCTTCGATGGTTTCTCTTCATAAAACAAAGTCAAAAGAAACACCACAGTCACAAACGCAAATCTACTCAAGAAGAAATTACCCATTTCCAACTTCAACTTATCTTTGTCTTGAACACCATCAGAGATAAATTGTGTTGATTGTATAAATCCAGTAGCAACACCAAAAATATTCATGAAAGTGCTTATTGCAGTTGAAAGCGCTCTGTCATTAACCGGAAACCAATTGGCCGATATTTGTCCACCTAACTGTATAATACCTGCATACGCAACACCTGCTAGAATTTGTCCCGTAGCAGTGCACCAGTACCTGGAATGATCGTTGCCGAAGTATTGGAAAAACGCTCCGATGACTTGCAAAGCTGACGCAAAAGTTAAAACAGGTCTGACACCGAATCTAACAATCACATACGCGGCAGGCACAGCAATAAGCACATACATCAGCATAAAGATATTTGATAACAACTGTATTGATGATATTGACACCTCATAGTAACGTCCAGCAATGTCACTAATGGCGCTTAATCCCATGAACATGGCACCGTTAGCGAAAGTGTTCAGACAAAACACCAGCAGTATGAAGTGTCTTTTTTGAATCGTATGGGTCGTGTTGTCGATTTTTTCATGAGTAGTCATTGTTGATCATGCACATGGATTTTAAGTACTGCCTCGGTTAACGATGTGAAACATGGTTATGACAGCGGTTTATTTTTCTTGAAGAGAGAGTTCATTCGTTTGAAATTTTTTTTTCTTCAAGAGAGAGTTTCATTCGTTTTGAAAGTTTATCATGCCGAATATGGGTTGAATAATGTTGCGCAAAGTAAAACAAAACACTGCGGAGAAGTGCCTTTCTATAGAAATATGCACTTAGTGTGCAATAAAATAAAATAAGAGTACGCCTCATCGCAGTGACTTTTTGACGATTTTGCATATTACAAATGGAAATCGTGTCCTGATATACTTATTATCAATCGTATAACGATGAATGCCTAAGTAAATAAGTCGTTCGATTAAACAAACAATCGAACAACCCAATCACTTGCTCAAGGGAGATTCGATACTCTTGGTTTCGAGTTTATGTGTCTGTTGAGAATGGGGATTTCGGAATTCTAGTAACAATGAGAAAACACAGCTATCTTTTTTGTATTGCATAGATTTTAACGACACAATAATAGCTAGTGTTTTTGCTCTACTCTGATCGTAAAAACTGAAGTTTATAACTTTTAGTATATAATTTTTTTTACGGATTCATTTTTGGTAGAGATCTGAGCAACTCAGGATTTCTAATATAACTTAGTTTTTCACATCACTTTGACACCAAACCATTGAATGGGAGCTGTATGATATAGTATACGTTTTGATAGACGATGAACATATCCTTCAACTACGTCACTGCAGCTCGTCTCTGATCTTCATTAACTTTCATCAGTCAAACGTCCGTAATATGTTTCCAAGGCGTTCTTTAAGAACAGCAAATGTTATCATTATTCAACTTCAAAACGAGGTTTCGTGATGTAATCTTTAGGATATAAACATTAAAGCATGAGTCCGACTTTGAGAGGGAGAAAATAAGCATTGGAAGTTTATGGAAAAAATAGACATTTTCATTAATATCATGAGCAAGGAAGTTGATGACAACATGCTGAGTACTAGTATTTCTAGTGAAGACATACTACTGTCTGTATTTTCAAACATGACCACTCAAATCAGCTCTTTTCTCCACTTCTCTTTGTCCTGGTGATTATCTCTTAATCTTATAAAGCTTTCTTATTCATCTAGAAAGCAAGGTTTCAATTGTTCTCATGCTATTTATAAAAAATGTTCATAAACCGAGACAACTGAAAATTATCAAGTTACACTTTTCAGAAAAGAACTCCTTTGTGTCAAGAATAATAGTAATGTATTTGACTTGGTTAAAATTTACAGGCATTTACAAATATTAACAAAAAAATACCCTCTGTTGGTCACTCGATTAGCGTACACAAGTGAAGGAAATAACGTCCACCTTCAAATCCTACAAGATTCAATTCCAGTTGGCTTCTGAAGTTGTAGTGAATTTCAAACTTTTGAAGGAAAACTCTCTACAATCTCAAGTTAACAACCCAAACCAAAATTTAAATCCACCAGTATGTTATAAAAAATACAAAGTTTTAGAAAAATATTTATTTTTCCTTAAAATAGATATCTTAATGCACAGTTCCACCATAGGATTTTGATTAAACTAAAAACTTTATCGATCATAAATCAAGCAAAAAAAAAGTATATATATAATAGAACATGAAACGCATCAGTTAATGATACAGTAACTCTACCTATGGCTCTACATGAGGAAAGCACATGCATTTCAACAGAACTCTTATTTGAGTTGTGGTCAAACAACAAAAAAGAATACAAAGATTAATTAGGGAAATGGGTTGGCATTTCCACCCACGGAAATATGGTTAGCATGGTCGGTAGAAGCAGCAACATTTACTTCACGGTGGTTACACGGTCTATTACTTCTGCTACGAAACCTTGACAACAGACGTCTGTTTGGTTGTTCTGTGCTTCCTTTTGGTCTATGTTGATCTAAGATATGCTTTTCCAGACCAGAATAAGAAGTGCTGCTGTAAGAAGTTTCATCTTGATCAACATCCTCTTTAGACCCATCCCGTCGATCAACATCTGGGACGATTTGCGCATCATGACGTAGTATAGATGAACAATTCCTGCAAAGAAATAAAGAAATAAGTGGGAATACATGATAATGCACTATCACTTGAACTAACAAGGAATAAAAGTCAATAAAGGGCTCCCACCATGCATTTATAACTGCTTGCAAATGATCCATAGCATTAGCTGCTGTGGCTCGTTTCAGAGGATCCAAGGTAAGCAGTCCACGAATTAATGCCACTGTATCAACAGAAATCCTTTTGTCACTAAATGAAATAGTTAGTAATGCATTGCAGCAACAAAATGTTTTTGATTAGAGGTCATTTCAGTAACAACATCAATCTGTAATAAAGTTTGTTCATTTGATATTTTCTTAACTCTTCATAACAATCCCCTTTGAGTTAAACTTTGGTTATTATAACAAAATGAAAAAATCAATCAGCTAAGCCTACTTACTTTGGTATGATGAATTCAGCTGCTTTGATTTTGCGAAAAAGTTCTTGAGGTATGTTATCATAGAATGGAAACTGTCCATACAACATTGTGTAAAGTACAACACCAAGTGCCCACATATCTGACCCCTTTCCGGAATATGGAAGACCTGAATGACAAACGTAAATGCTAATTATATAATCAAACTTTATGACCAAACTGTTTAACTTCAGTTGCAATGCAAATAAACAAACTGGAAATAGACAAAAAAATTATCACACAAACCACTTAAGATTTCTGGACTGATATAAGCCGGGCTTCCACGTTGATCATTCAATAAATCGTTGTCACGTACGAGTTGCTTGCCAAGGCAGAAATTAGTGATAGTTATCCTTTTGTTTCTATTAAAGAGAGTGAGCAAATTACTGGAACACAAGACATTTGAATGACTAAGATTGGAGAAAGAACTGGAAAGAGCCAAAGTAAAAATTATTTTCTTCCATCATTTCCAACTCAGAATGTTTCCTCTCAAACATTTTCTAAGTGACATATATAGCAATGTCTTTGTGTATAGAGGCTCAATCGACTATATAATATACAACATGAAAAAACCATATCTAGGTAGATATAAAGCATACCTTGTGTTCAAAACAATATTTCCAAGTTTTAAGTCTCTGTGAACAATATTTTTCTAAACAAGAGCATTTAACAAAGTGAGATGAAAATCTAGCATCAGAGAACCCAGTGAATAATCCAACTTGCATCATTTTATTTACACTTTGGAATTTAAGAAAGTACAATTTCCAGATAATTTAAGATGTATAATGTACTTACACAGTGCAAACCTTTAACAACATTAATCAAGTCTAGGAATATAACAAGTGCTTCCCTTTCTGTCAATTTTTTTTGTTTGATGACGTAATGTTGAAGTGTAACGAAATCTTTAGATGTTGCGCTGTATTCATGAGCTGTAAAACAATCTAGCACTAAACATAACCTTTTGCATATTCTTGGCTTTTTTTGGAGATTGTTTGTTTTGTTTGTAGAGCACGGATCTGAACTTGAATTTTCTTCAACCTCATCTTGAAATAAACCATGGGTATGAACAACACCATCTTGTTCATGCAACAATGAAAGCAAGGAAAATTCATTGTGTATCAGCATTTTACCTTGCTTAATGTCATGTAGATTGGGAGATCCATCATGAATAGTCAGAAGCTTTAATGTAAAAAATTTGTCAGTCCCCATTTTACGCGCCAAGCATTGAGTAATACTTCTTACTGGTGAGCTTCCAAGAGCTGGACCCAGCAGGTATGGGCCAGCATATTTTAGTGATGCTCTGTTAGCAATACATTTTTCACACGCCTTTTTATGCTCATTAACATTACTCTGTTTTGATTCATCATTACCCAATTTTTGCCGCTTTGCAATTGGACCCTCCATACCAACTCCTTTATCACTTGCATTATTCCAGCATTGATCAATATTACATGTTTAAGAGCAATAATATTTTGTTCCTTGAATATATAAAAATACAACACTAAGATATAGCTAATAGAAGAGAAAGATAAGTGAAATTCAAAAACAAAATTTTAAAACATGCATAAACTAGCAATAATGTACGAAATGTATAATAAAAAATTGATGATCATCTCATAATCAAGTCATCTGATTTACTGGGCATTGTATAAAGAATTTAAGTAATTATACAGTGTTCAAAAGCAATGTAAGTTAAGTAAAACCAACATAAAAATATTTTGACCATGACGCCATTATGACAAAATGAATGGAAATGAATGCGGGATGATCAAAGACATATCGCAGAAACAAAATAGACATTGTGTCTATAACTTAAGTAGATTTTACAAATAATTCTTACTATTTCTGATGATTTTATGAATATAAGAATACATTTAAGCAAAAAATCCGAAAATATCTCTTTAATACATTTTAAGAATTATGATGTAAATGAATAATTTATATATCCGATTGCTTTTTGCGACATTGTAGTTTTGGTTAATTGCTAATAGCATTTCAACTTTAAATTTTGAGCGGGAAAAACCCAGAAAACAATCTGGAAATATACGAAGTTACATTTATTTGGATCATCTTCTATTTTGTTACTCGTACTGAAATTACCACTCTTTCCTCTTAGTTATGTTTCTCTTGGGTTGGTAAAAATTAGAAATCACGATTAGGTCTGAAAACCAGAGCGAAAAACGAGCCCAGTTTTTCAGGTTTTTCTGATGTTGTATTTCTCTGGTTTTAACAGGTTACGTAATTGTACCTGTGCAAAAACACTCAATTAGTACTATATTGTCACAGGAAAATACTTAAAAAATTTCCTTATTATAACTGTAAAAAGGCTAGTTGATTTACTTTCTTTGTTAATTTAGAAATGCACCACTTAAGTCTAATATCAAATTTGCTCCTTTAACTTTCATCTGTGTAAAAGTTTTATGATTTGTTTTTGTGCAAACATTTCAACCTTCATTTAATTGTATCAAATGTAAAAACATTATTTGACACGCTAAAAAAATGATGTTTTGTCCAATAAAGAACAAGTCAGAAATAAAAAGGTTAAATGTTATTTAGAATTCTTTATAAGTATCAACGTTCCAATAACCGGTTTTTCGTTGAATATATATACAAAAGTTGATAGATAAGTTGATTGCTAATATATTACATTTGAATTATATATATACAGATTTCTTGAATATCAACACTGCAATAGCATTTAGAGTTTGATGCTCAGAGTACGGCTTTAATTTATTATCAGAAGAAAAAAAGAAGTTGATGAAATTGTCTTGAAATCGACATATACCTTAAGGGAACTAATTTTCACGGGTACAAATTTTCGTGGAAGATATTTTCAGGGAAATTATTTTGGCGTTAGACCATTTCCATGAAATTAAGTTCCGCGAAATACAAAATAATGGCTTGAGTTTAAGTTCTATGAAATTTAAGATTTTTAAACCGCTAAATGACTAGTTCGATTTTTAGCACATGATACTCTGATCCGCCGTTTGCCGCTTCATAATTTATATAGTAAATCGAAATTAAGTTGAGATTCAAACCGTTTCCAAAATCATAAACATCTTGTAATTGGGAAAACAAGTATTTTTGTAAAATTTTTTTATGTTATTTTGTTTGAAAAAAGGTTGGTTAAGCTTTAAGTAGACAGTATAATAGTTCTTCTTTCTCTTCCTCCTCCGCATGACATGCTTACCGCGAAAATAAGTTCCACGAATTTCATAAAAATCCTTCAACCGCGAAAATAAGTTCCGCGAATTTTGCACATTTTGACTCATCTAATCCGGAAAATTTGTTTCACGAAAATTTATACCCGTGAAAATTAGTTCCCTTTTAAGATAGTAACTTCACATATCCTATGAAAAGCCTGAAAAAAACGATCATTCTCTATCATTCTCTATTCTGAATATGTTCGTTAAGAGTAATAAGAGGTGTATAGCTCACTTGGTAAGACGGTGGATTTGTAATACAAGGGTGATAGTTGATAGTGGTTCAAACCCCGGCACTGTAAAATGCTAATGTGATATCATCACTTAAACATGATACAAAATACAGTAGAAAGCTGTATGAAATTGTGTATATGATATGAATGAAAGGAGTGCAAAAAATTCACAATCACCTATCAGTCTAGTATGTGCAAGTTCTCTGACTTAAAATCTGTGGTATGCATTTACGGTGGAGGCCCACATCAGTGAGTTCACTGCAATTTTAGCCTCAGTAAAATAAATTCAAAAAAAAACCAAAAAATTGATACATATATAGAATGGAATCAGAATTGATTGTTCCCGATGGCTCAAATGAAAAATGCGAGTGGGAATATAATAATACTGAAGAAGTTTCTGGAGAATTATTTGAAGAAGCAATATCAATGTTGAATGCAGTAGGTATGGACATCTTATTATATCAGTACTTAATCATGACAACATTTTATCACTGACATGCCGTGTTAATTGAACACACCATTTTTGGCCAAGTATCTGGTGATCCAAATAGGAGTTGCTATAGAAACAAAAACCTTGAACCCTCAATAGACTAGTATCCAATGATCACAATTTTAATGCTTTTTTACGACCATTATGCTAGTAAAACAGTCATTTTTTAATGCAGCATGGTGTGCTGCACCGCAAATTAATTCAAATCTACAAGATGGCAAAAAGACTTTAAGTATATAAGTTCTAAAAACAAGAACAAAGTGTGACTGAAATGTGAGACTGTGTGTTCCCTAAAAGCTTAGAAAGAAACAAGAACATTTTCATGCTGAAAAATACTTGAAAAATACATTTTCAGATTTTTCTTTTTCTCGTAGAGAAATCCCGAAGCTGTGATTTCTGAAAGAATGCATGCATGACTTATTAACGTTGGTGCATTCTTCCACACTCCAAGTTCTCATTGTTTTTAAAAAATGCATTCATCAATGGATTCAATGTTTTTTTTATAAGCATAAGGTTTATAAGCATACCCAGCCTCAGTTTTGTCAAAAAAAAATAAGCATTACTAACCATATTCATGAGCCTGTGTTGTTCCTGCTAAGCATACCTAAGCTAAGGTGGCCTACACACTTAAAATGTTGTTTCTCTCTCTTCCTATTTCCCTTATAGTTTTCACTAGGTTGCTACAAAATTTGAAAACTTGCTTGTATATAAAAAGAAGCATGTATATTTAAACTTCAACAAGTTCTGTTAACAATTGTTACATTGTTTGTATCATAACATACTAAAATAATTGAAATATAGGCGATATATATATATATATATATATACTTATAAAAGGATGAAAAGAAGAAAACTTTTTTTGTTAGAACTTTAAGTTTCTTCCTTCACGGATTCATCAGCTAACTGAAAAAACGTTACAATTTTCGCAATGTAGTGGTTTCGTCAAATTTTGACGTCAGAGTTCATCTTGTACTTGTTTTGGTGGCGGCATTTTGATATTAGCTCGTCGCGCGAATTCATTAGATTTGCTTCAGGATCGTCAAACAATTCCAGAAGTATTAGCTTTTCGTTGAGGCATAGGTCGCATTTGCCCGATGTCGGATTGAAGGGACGGCATTTCTTTTTGATTTTCCATGTGATCCTCGGTGTTTCGTTGTTACGTTTGATTTTCCAGACTTCTTTCGAAAGTTGGGTTTCTTTTTCGTACTTTTGATGGTTAAAAGATCTTTTGTGGTTTGCAAATCGTACTTTGAAAGTGGGTTCAGTTATTCCGATGTATGTTTTCGGGACGTAGGTTGGGTCATTCGATGTGAGTGTTGCTTCGTAAACAATGTTAGTGGTTAGGCATTGGTTGTGCATGGGACAGTTTTCTTTCTTGACGCAATTACATTTACGGTCTTGCGGTATTGCGCTCGTGAAAACTGTCTTGTTGTGGTTATTTACGATGGATTTAATGTTCTGCATACAACTGTAACTTATTTTTACAGTGTTTCGGTTGAAAAGCTTGTGATATGTGTTCTTTTTCGGGAAGTGTTTGTCCAGTAGTGTTAAGAAGTATTTTCCGATGTTTGTGGCGACGTTTTTGGAAAAAGGTGGATTGAACCATATTATATTTCTTTTCCGTGGTTTTCCAGTGTATGTTGCGTTTTTGATGATGCTGGGGTTCTGGTACTTTAAATTGTGTGTGTATCCGGATTTATGCAGTGCCTCTTGGTAATGTCTTGCGGCGCTCTGAAATATTTTTTCGTTGCTTGAAAGGTTTGTTAGTCGCTTTTCAATGCCTAACCACTAACATTGTTTACGAAGCAACACTCACATCGAATGACCCAACCTACGTCCCGAAAACATACATTTGAATAACTGAACCCACTTTCAAAGTACGATTTGCAAACCACAAAAGATCTTTTAACCATCAAAAGTACGAAAAAGAAACCCAACTTTCGAAAGAAGTCTGGAAAATCAAACGTAACAACGAAACACCGAGGATCACATGGAAAATCAAAAAGAAATGCCGTCCCTTCAATCCGACATCGGGCAAATGCGACCTATGCCTCAACGAAAAGCTAATACTTCTGGAATTGTTTGACGATCCTGAAGCAAATCTAATGAATTCGCGCGACGAGCTAATATCAAAATGCCGCCACCAAAACAAGTACAAGATGAACTCTGACGTCAAAATTTGACGAAACCACTACATTGCGAAAATTGTAACGTTTTTTCAGTTAGCTGATGAATCCGTGAAGGAAGAAACTTAAAGTTCTAACAAAAAAAGTTTTCTTCTTTTCATCCTTTTATAAGTAAAATTGCTCCTGACTGTCGAGCACTTTCAGAGAAGAGATAATAATCTGTATGCTATATATATATATATATACTTTTTATTACATTTTTGAGAATACTGGATATTGTAATAAGCATACCATAAGCATAAACCCAGCCTTTATTTTGTGATAGCTTAACAATAACCAAGCCTCATCTGAAAATTTAATATGCTTATAAAAAGAAAAACATGTAGCTGAATATTCAAAAACTCAATTGTTATAGAACAGGATGCCAAGCAAAAGATCGACGACGAATTGTTATGTTTACGGGATCGTTTGCATCTCATCTTGAACGAACAAAGAAGAAATTGCCAGTATGTGTTTGGTATAGATGCTGAGCGTTTTGCAGCAGCAGAAGAACAAGTGGTGGTATTTTTTTCATTCTGTTTTCATTTTTTGCTTTAAGTACTTTAGATGCAGAAACTTTTGCGAACAGATACTTTCAATTAATGAATACGCTAGGTTTCAACGTTTCGAACACCTCCGGTTGAAACCTAGCGTATTCATTACACAGTTTTTTTTTTATAAGAATTCTTTTTATAAGAATCACAAGGCTCAAATTTGCAAAATTTTAAGAATCTTTTAAGAATAATGCTGAGCCTCAAAAATTTTAATCAATTTTTTTCTTCAGTTAGAGTTTTTCAACTTTCCGGTTTTTTTATCTACAGTGTACATCAGGCATAACCATTTTCGAGCTTTCGAATTTTCCTTTCGAATGAATATGTTCGAAAGAAGGTGAAGGATGAAATTGACATGGTAGAAATATGTGTAGTTTAATACTTATTTATGATGATATTATCCTAAAAGAAACAAACTTATTAACGTTTTGTTACAATAATTAGTCCCTTCTTCTTTTTCGCACGTTTGAGACTACTTCAAGGGAAAATATACATATTTTGACCATTAATTAAAAAAAAATTTCTTGCTCTTCTTTTAAAATTTAAGAATCACTTAAGAATATTTTAAGGCTCAAAACTGAAAATTTTTAAGAATCATGAGGCTCATTTCGATTTATGTAATTCTTATAAAAAAAAACTGTGTAATTGAAGATATTATAAGTTCCGCTTATAAAAAATGATTCGCGAAAGTTTCTGCATCTAAAGTATTGTTGTGCATCTGTTGTGGAGTGGGTTAACACTAACTGTTCTGATTAAACACAACTTTTATTGCATGGGACTTTAAAAAAGAAATTATAGATAGAGTCATAGTCACAAGAAAAAGAATAGTCTGGAAGCAGGGCCGTTTTCGGGCCGTTTCTTATGAATAAGTCGGGTTCCGTGAAAAACTAGAACCCATGCTTTTTTATGGTGCAAAGAATCTTTAAATCAGGCTGGAAGCTTTAGATTTTTTGAATTATTTTTCACTTCCTCTGGTCTTCCAGGGGCAAGTTTCACCATTTTTGGCTGTTAAATAAACTCAAGGTATCCCTATATTTTCGTCTTCCTCGAGGAGACGAAGAGTATAGCGAGAATTAGCGATCGAAATGGGTGGATGTTGTGACACAGAGAGACAGGATGGTTCGTTGATAACCCTCAAGCAAATTAAGAAAATGAATATACACAATATGTTATGTGAATGTTATTTCGAAGAACAACAATTGAGAAGGGGAGTAGGTTCTATCATATGACATTTTCTTTACTATTTTTATGCATATAGCCAGCTACAGCTAGAAGTATATGTATATATACAATATATTGTGTTTATAAAGTCTCTTGATACAAAATATGCTATTTCAACAATGTAAGTAATAAATGTCACTTGTGAGTAAAATTATGAAATTCTATTGCAAATAAATCTTCGTCTGCTAAAAAATATTAAACTGAAAAATTTATTTATTAAACTTATTATACATATATATTTATTAAACTTATTATTATATAACAGCCAATTTCTAGACAAGGCCCTTAGAGAATCAGGTAACTCTATGACCATTATCCATTGATCATTCTCGTATTTGTTTAGGTGCGTTACTTATAAAATTTTACGAGAAGCTTTCTGCAATATACTTTTATAGAATTTTATCATTTTCTATAATTTGATTCACAAGTGTCATTTGTTACTTACAAAGTCTTTTGAATAAAATTGTTACAAAATGTTTTAAAAAATATCTAACAAAAATGTATTCCTTTACAAAGTATATATCTATGATAAGCCCATTTCTTCCTGTTTTCCCATTATGTAACTTTGATTTCAGGATATATATCCCTACTTTAAACCTACCAGTCAAAAGTATTCCACCATCAAGTTCCACAACAAGACAATCTATAATTATCTTTTTTCCTTAACATAAGAAATTTTAACGACAATTCCATTTTACCATTCAATTCCCTTATTCTAAGCATATACAGCCTGTAAGACTTAATAATTTTATTATTTTTTATGCAACTCAATAATTCCAGTGACACAACTCATATTTATGGGCCATAAAAGAGCCTCTAATTAGGAAAAACAGTGTTGGTTTTAGCCATTTTAGACAATTGAAATTTTCTTGCACTTAATCAGTTAGCCCCCTCAAATAAATTTCTATTCTGCAGTCCCTGTTATGTTATTATGTAAAAAGGAAATATGAAGCTGCTTCATTATCTCAGTCTACATAACCAGTTTCTCTTATTAATCATGTGCTGTGAATTTACAACCCAAACACTCAAATCTTCCAACACAACAAAGTTCATGTTTATGCTTCCAAAATTATCCCACAACCACATCAAGTTCTCATATTACTCAGTCATAAATGTCAAAGTAGCACCAAAGTTTTTAGTTAGTGAGTCAAGTTCTTCGAGGTTGTGATCTATTAGATGCATTAGGCACAGTTGCAATTTGTTTGTTGATGTTATGACATACGTAATAACATTGAATGTGTCTATAGGTCAAAGCCATTTTTTATGTCTATTTTCTAACATGTTTATATCCAAGCAAATCTAAAAAAGGGATCAGAATCAGCATGCATTCAGTGATTGAATTTGTCAAATACTTGGTATCTTTACGATATGTACTTTGGAGTCCTCAATAATAAGAGGGGTGGAATAATAGGAGATTGGACGTTGCAATAGATATTAATAATAGGTAGGGAGGGGTAGAATAATTGGCGACAATTTGCAGGAGTCAGCACACTTGAAAATTACTTTGGGCTAATAGAGTCAGCGAGTGTAAGAAAGTGCATTTTCCTCCCTTCCCCATCTTCATCAGAAACTAATTGAAATACTTTAAGCAAATAAATACCTTAAATCCATAAATTATTCTGTTCACAAGGAACTTTATTGATAGCAAAGCTAGAATCCAAACTGCTATGTCTTTGTAGATACAATTTCTTTATTTGTTTTGGAATGTTTTGGTTTTAAGACAAGCTAGTCATGATGGAGATAATTACGTAAAAAAAAACACTTTGGGAGTACTTCTGCCTAGAGAAACTTTTATCTCAGCCATTTTTATTATCTCTCAGTAATATGGCACATAGGTTGAGATTTAGGTTTAATTTAACCACTAAAACAGACTTTTGAGGGGTGTAGGGGACGAGAACAATGAAAACACAGGGTCTTACATGAAAAGTGTGCCCAATTAATGCTTTTATGATATGTATATAGCTATAAAAATAGCTGTTTTCAGAGGCTGCTTCAGTGTCCTTGAATATCCAAGTTCAATGATTTCGTTTCAATATAAGTCCGCAGCAATTTCGTTCTAGTTTTGTCAGATTTCATCTTGTGAGTAAAAATATATTAGGAGGTACATTCCAAAATCCATTTTAATCATGAACGTCAACCAGTTTGTGCTCCAGAAAACATGCAGATAAACTGATAAACAATGTCGATTATAAAGCTTTCTTGAAACGTATTCATTGATATATATTCCCAAATACATATCCATTCAAATAAGCAATAATTGAAAATCTTTCAGTATCTTTGCAGTTAAAATTCTTCTTGAAAGCTTCTAACATCAGTTAAGTGAGCCAAAATATGATTTACAATTTAAAAGCCCATAATTACAGAACACTTCTTACTGATCCCTTGAAACAAATCTTCAGCCTTTCAGCCTTGTTCGATGCACATGTATAAATTTTTAAATAAAACTTATCAGCATCTCCATCAAACGATGAATGATGATGATCTTTGAAAGTATAAAGCCAAACAACATCACATTTTATTAACTGTAGGTCAGGATAGCAACCCTCTTCGACCAGTTTTTTCCATGATTTTCCTTTCAAAAACGGGTGAAGCATTTTTTCTGCTATTTTAGAGGACGTAGAATTTATTATGTTTGGAAATTAAACCAGGAGTTAGAACACGTTCTACCAGGCAAACCTTTCTTGAAATGTTTACAAGTAAACGATGCCCAACAAGAAGAGCCATAAGGCATATCACCAACAGCTGAAGTACATCCCTCATCTGACTGACCACTTACTGATTTCAAATCGTGATCAATACAGGGTTTCTACTAAAATTTTATCAAAAAGTTCCCTGATTTTCCCTGATATTTTACCCTTAATTCAAACAAAATTTCCCTGATTTCCCCTGATTTTCGACGTACAGCAAAGAGATAAAAACACATCCATAACAAACCAGGGTCATAATGAGGGCAATTTTGAGTACCACTTGCTCTAAATCTTATTGAGCATGAAAAAATGTTGTTTTTATAGCCATTATTTCAGTTATTAATTACCTCTTAAAATGGCACCCATCAAAAGCTCTACAAAGTATATAATCCAAACAAATGAAAAGCTAATCCCTGTTACAAAAGTACTAATTTCCTCTTAATTTCTTTCTCTTTTCTAACAATACTGACAATGTCTCCTCAAGTTTATTAAGTTCACTTTCGTTATCTTCTGCTTTTCTTTTCAAGTCATTTCCTTTAGTTAGATATACTTTCATTTTCGTAAAATCAGTTTGCTCTCCGGCTTTTTTCGCATACTCGACAAACTCCTTGTTGTAATTATCACATAATTCCTTCAAGACTTTTTTTCTGTCATCTAACACAGTAATTTCATCATTTAGTAAGTTTAACTGGGTGTCTTCAACCTTCTTCTTCTTTTGTTGCTTTTCATCTTCCAGGTAGGCGAGGTATTTCATGTGTGAATTACGGACTGATTGAATCATTTCACTTTGGATGCTAACCTGATGTGGTTTTAAATTTTGTGCCACAAGGTAATCCTTTATAAGACGGCGTGATGTCAGTGAACGTTCATGTTATCAAAAAGCATACCACTGTTTATACTGAATCCTCTCTCCACTGCCGCTTGACCGTGACTTAAAGTGAAGATTAGCTTTAAAACCTTGGACAGTCCCTTGTATGATGAACCAACTTGTAACGTATGAAAGAAAAAGTCATCCAAGCGTATTTTGTCACTCTGGAACTCTTTAAAAGATGCAAGAAAACTTGTAGAACTTTCCTTTAGCAATGATGAAAACTGTTGTAGGGCAACATCACAGTCAACAGAGGTAATAAACTTGCATGACAACAGATGGTGAAGCACCTGTTTCATTTGCTTCAGTACCTTTTCGTGCGAAGTGGTGGAAATTAATGCTGGGTTAATGCATCCTGCTGATTTAAGGAATGATGATCCAGTTAAGCCTCTTTCAAACAGTTTTTCTAGGAGAGTAATGAGTAGCAGTCTACATTCTTTAATAAATTTCTTTAACACGTCTGTTGGTAGCACGTCCTTCTTTTTGATATCCTTTAAAGTGCATTCTGCAGAGAAACCAATTGTTACTGAATCAAGTGGGAGCAAGTTTTCCTTCTTTGTAAAGTCAAATTTTTGAAGTTGCTTTCCTGTTGAAATGGTGTCTAAAACTTCAGGCTTCACAAAAAGTCTCATGAGATCTTTAATTAAAAAGATGAAATCTTGAAAATAGAATGGTATCATGGGCCAATTCGTTTGGTACTTTACTAACATGGGCTGAAGAAGAGAAGCAACATAGCTGAAGAACTGGAGCTTCGCCATTGCTAGTTCGTCCTTAGTTGCCTCTAGTGCAGTTAAGTAGCTTTGACATTGTGGACGTTTAGATTTGGGAAGACTTTCCCAAAATTTAATAATTGCTTTCATTTTGTCCCATATTTGCAGTAAACGGTCAGCCACTTTTTTGTCTTCGACCCAGCGAGTCGTACAAAAAGCAAAAGGAAAGATATCACAACCAGTAACACTTACAAAATCAGCTCGTCTGCCTGGAGAATCATGAAATAATGCAAAACAAGCCTTGAGTAATTTATTAATGTTCCAATTTGTAGCTTGAACTCCATTCTTAAATGCACCATGTATAATATGGAGTCCACAACTACAACTACCGAATTCAGAGAGTAATTGTTGGCTACGACATTCAATGTCCAATATATTTCAGCTTTAGTTTTATCCGTTTGATCACACCTTAAAACAGTTTGTTTCGGAACGGTCTGCTTAGACAAAGTTGTCGTAGTTGCAGCATTGGCATTATTCTTAAGTGGAACTGCTTGAAAAAAGCATGTAACTGGCTTTGCTTTTGTGACGTGCTTTTTACCTCCCATATGGCTCTTCAGGGCTCTTTTCCCCATATTGGAAAGGCTAAAAGACACCTGACATTTTTTACATTTAGCACTCTTTTCATCAGGACCTCTTTCAAGCCAGGATGAAAATGATGGATCTTTAAGCCAACTGTTTTGAAAGTATGTAGCCATATATTCTAACTATATCCTAATATCCTAACTACATATCTGTATATCTAATAACTTGTACTATTCTAAATGAAAAAGAAGTATAATTAAAACAAACATTGGGCAATAAAGACAAGATGACAAAGGGTCCGAAATTTGTTCCGAAGTAATAAACTAGAAATTCCGATGACGTCAAACTAGAAACAACAGACAGCACTAAATAAAGTAGGAATTGGCATAAATTGAGTCCTTAATGAGAACCTACAAGTTAAAAACACTGCCAGGAAATGCTATTCTTAGATCTTTATTTGTTGAAGACCAACATTTTCTAGTAAGTAGCAAAACAATCATCTAGCTGGGCTAACAATTATTTAATTAGATGAAAAACTTTATCTAAGGCTAAATCACTAACTGAAATTATAACAGCACACAAGTTATCATCATACAGCAATCTGGTATATAAAACTTAATTTACCATAACTTATAAGTAATAGAGCAGACCCAATGAAGCCTTTTAATGTCCTGCTCAGGACAATAAGTAACTTAAGTAAAAATAACATAAACTATTCCTTAAAACAAGAAATCTATCTCAATATGCAGTTTTTAGCTTGCACCACTTCTGACTTGCAAATATTAGTATATACAAAAAAAAAATTATGCGGCAAGTGTGGCAAAACGTTCCCTGAGTTTCCCTGATTTTTTATGGAATTTCACATTTTTCCCTGAATTTCCCTGATGAAGTCTAAACTTCCCTGATTTTCCCTGATTTCCCTGATTTCCCTGATTCAGTAGAAACCCTGCAATAGCCGCAAAAATTGCATCAAGGAGCATCTCCAGAAAAGAAATCTTCCTGTCTGCTGCTACTCATTCTGCTTGTTTTGCACCATAATTGTGCGGGCCGTTCAAATTGCAACTTCTCGCTGCAAATCGGTCGTTTAGGGCCAGACTATTCTTTTTCTTGTGACTATGATAGAGTATATATATTTTACTAACTGCTAATTTTCAAACAAGCATTTTTTTTACATTGCCATAAAATTGATCCTATGAATGATGTCCTTGAAGTTTTTTATTTTTACTTGACACATTCTCTCCTTTATTTTCTTCCAAACTCAAATTCCTTCAAGAAATTCGGAAAGGATTTTAGAATAATTAACTTCAGCACTTCGGATAATTGGGAAAAATAAGAATTCGGATAGAATTTCTTACATCTTTCTTGCACGTGGACAGCAAACGAGAAGAAGTGACAAGAAAGAATGCAGGCCTGTAAATAACTTTTTGTCCCTTGCCGGACACGATGTCCTACGTGCATCGTGTCCATGTCGGACATGATCATTCCATGTCGGACATGCTTTTCCAAGTTTCTTTTACAGTGGTATCTGGGATCGTTCAGAAAGGTAAGATGATGATTGTTTTGCCGTAAAAATTAAAAGTGAGCGATTCAGAATAAAACTTGTGCACCCCATCAAGTTAGTTAAAAAATTTTTTTTGTTTGTCTCATCGTATCATCCCGTTTCACACTTTATTGAAAATAAAATTCAGGAGGAGAGCGACTCTTTTGCTTTTTCGATTTGTCAAATTATAAAAAGAAAAACAATTGTTTCATTGATTAATCTTTTAACTTTTCAAATATAGTTTGATCTCTAATTAATATGTTACCTGTAACAAAATAAAAATTAAAATAAACTGACGTCAGAAAAAGAACAAAAAGGCAGGATTTCTTGTCTCCATTTATTTTCAAATTCAGCTTAACAACAAAAGAAAAGAACGTTCAGTTTTAAAAACGTGTTATAGGAAATGGTTCACATGCACAAATTTGGAAAGCAAAATATTTCCAGAAACTATTTCATAATTTCTAATCTTCTAGAAGATGAGAGAAATCTTCATCATCACTAAAGTCCCAGTCAACTGCCGAAATTAGTTTTTCTTCCTTTTTCCTTTTCACAAAATTCTTTTATTAAGGTTAAGCACATACCATAAACTTTTAATTGAATTAATTGAAATGACCTCGGCAAGGTGGGATGAAATTTCATTCCCGCTAACCGGGATCATGTAATCAGCCCCTAAGTCACTTGGGAGATTTTTATATTGATAAAAATAGTAGCCGACAGTTTCTACCTTGACTAAAAATAAGAACCTTTCATTCATTCTTATTTTCAAATCAGTGTAAACCAGGCTACTTGAAAATTTTAAACAGTAAACAAAATTAATAATTAATGAGTTTATATCCTGTTTATATCTTATGACATTCATTCTGCATACTTTTTATTCGTAGCATGTTAAAGATCAAAATGGCCGATAGAAACGGCGATAAATTCCTGTCGGACATCATGTCCGGCAGTACAGGATCTCATGTCGGACGCAGCGCATTTCTTGCCGGACAATGTCCGATGTCCGACGCTTATTTACAGGCCTGAGAATGAAAGAAAAAAACATTCAAATTTTCAAAATCGAATGTCTTAAAAATCGAACGTTTCCAGAATAAAGCAATTTCAGAATGGAAACATGAAAAAGAATTAGACAAAAATACGCTGCTGCAGTAATACAGAACAACGTTGTGGTTGTACATTTGGCAAAAGGAAAGACAGGCGTTTTGCAAAAACAATCTCATTTTGTCTTCAATAACTGCAAAGTAGTTAATCTACAAATACCTTGTAAACTTGATTTTACTGGGAATGTACAATTTATTGAAAAGTTGAAAGAAATTTTACCACCATCAGAAAAATGTCTTCATTTTCACATAGTCATAAGAAAGACTATGATGTTCACTTCAGTTTTAGATTAATAGTGCCCAAAAGTTCGAATTAACGAGTGGTTTTTTAGCCTAGGGACCGAAAAAACTGTTCGAATTAACGAAATGTTCGAATTAACGGAGTTCGAATTAAGCGGCACAAAATATAAGACTTTGTTAGACTAAACTCAAGGGACTGAAGAATTTGTTCGAAATAAAGAATGTTCGAATTAAGCGGCATTCGAATTAACGGATGTGTACTGTAGTTTGAAAGTAGCACTCATACAAAGTTACTTTTCCCTTTAAGTCTTCATACGGATATTCTGATGCATCGTATGGTCATTTTAATCAACAAGAACCAAACGAGAGTGGTATTGCCAGTCTAGGTGAGTGAATTCAGTCACCATTTCAAAATTAGAATAATCTAACTTGATTATCTATTCCTCTGTTTTAAAAATCATAACTGTACTAATAATGTATTATAATATTGTCAATGTATTGTCTTCTCTTCTCTAAAAGATGTCAACTCCATTGTATAATTTTTAGATCAAAAATGAACCGAGTACTGATTTGAAAAATTGGTTTCGTTGCAAAAAAATAATAAATTGTCAACATGAGGTTTTGAAGGGAAGTCTTGCTATTGTTGCTGTAAGCTTTCATTTGATTCGCTCAGTCTTCTCTTTAATCTGAACAAGTTCTTCGCAAACCGTTTTGTCGGCGTTTTCTTCTTAAGTGACGGACTGTTGTCGGCATGGTTGAACTTCTTTAAAAGGATTCGTAATCTTTCCTCTGCGACCGTCATTTTGTTTCTGGTGACGTCAGCAATCAATTCAAACTGGTTGTCTAACCGTTCCAAGTTCGAAGCGACTCTCTGAAAACTCGCTTCGTAAACTTTAATCTCTTCTCTGGCGCTTGTTACTTCTTTGGTTAAACGAGTTATCATTTCGCAGAGATTTTGAATTTGAATTTTGTACTCTTTTTCAGTTTTGAGTGATTTTTTCAATTCACGATCGTGGATCTCCCCTTCTTGTTCTGTATTTCTTTTCAATATCATGTAGCTTTCGATCCAGCTTTCCAGTTTAACGCTCGTTTTCTGACTTTGTTCGCAAACCTTCTGCAACATGGACGTATTTTGTTGAATAAGGCTTTGACAGTATGAAATAACTCGGTTCACTGACGTATCGTTTTTTTTGGACACCTGTAAAATCGTATGGATTGGAACTGCCAAACCGTCTCTTTGCTTTTCTTCATCTTCGATTTCATTTCCTTCCGGCTTTGTGATGCTGTCAGACGCGTAAATTGTCTGGTTTTTGTCGTCAATATCATTTTCTGATTCTTTTAGTTTGGTTTTTTCATCATTCTCGTCGCCTTCCAATCCTGAAAGAAGGTATCATACAAAGTGGACATATGTGTATTTATAATGTTTTAGTTTGGTGTATAGAAGGGACATATAATTACTTTTGTGTTTGAATGAGCAAAAAACGTTTTGTTTCCACCCCCTTGTATTTACTGTACTAACCTTCATTCACAGCGGTTAAACGATTGCCTGTTGGAATTTCTTCTTCATAGTTGTTTTCATGTTTTGGATCTGCTATCAAAGTCTTGTCGCCTGGCTCTTCGGAAACCGAGTGGAAACTCTCGCCACTTGCGGAGTTTTCATCGTGGATCTGTGTCTCTTTCAACTCATTCTTTTTATTAACGGATTGGATTTTTTCTAACAGCTCACGTTTTTTCGCAGCAATGATTTCGTCGGCTATGAATTTGAGTTTTGGGATGGGCTTGCTCGGCTGACCAGCCGTACTGTCGATTTTTTTGTCCTTGTAAAGCGATTTATTTTTCCAGATTTTACATAATTCCTTCAGTTCTTCGGTTTTACCTTCTAGCCATTCATTTCTACCCGACATGTTGATGAGATTTTCTTCGATGTCATTTATTTTTTTGTTGTACAATTCTTCCGTATCAGATTTTTCTTTGGATACACGCAATAATTCCGATTTGAGCACTTGGTTTTCTTTTACGACATCCTCCAAAGTTTTTGTTTTCTCTCGAAGTTTCTCGTTGCTTAATTTCAGCTTTTGACGCAATCCCTGCGAGTGATGAAACGCATCTTGGGTTTCGTACACCAGTATCGAATAGTCACCAACGTCGGAATCTACGGAGTTGTTCAGTTCTGCACCTGCTATAGACATATTTATTTGGAGAAGTCAGATATTTTCCTTAATATTTTTTATAGCAAACTTTCCTATGTGAAAATGAAGACATGACATTGCTTTTTTTTCAAACGCACAATGCAATAGCTGCCCAACTTTAATCGATCGATATTACAGATGTAGTTTTTTTCCTTCATGTGCATATTTTATCTACTTTTACCTACTTTTCCACTATTAAATCCTATTTTTAATTTAATGTTTTAGCCCTGACTATGGAACTGACTATACAGTGAATTCCTACTTATAGCGGACAAAGGCGTGATCTTTGGCTTTGATTTCAACACTTCATTCACATTTCCAATTAAATAGTGTGCATTTTCAAGTTTTCGTATTGATTTTTTGAAACAAATTGAAATTTGAAACAATCGACAGTCTTCGTGAAGATTACTCAAACTGGGGTTGTTCAACTGAATCGCGCCATTATGATATTTAAAGTTAAAGTAAGATTTGTACCACTGAACCTCCGTGTAGTAGAGACACCTCGTTATAAGCGGATACCATTCAGGAACTGTAGGAATATTAGCCAGTATTGCTTTACCAAAATCTTTTTTTTTTTTTTTTAGAATCTGATGGTACTACATGCGATGCTGAATGTTATTCCGACGAGAAATCATTGTCTGGGTATGCGAGACTAATTTGGACGTCCACATTGAGAATAATACTTCGTACCAGTTTTTAGCAGCAAAAAATAATCATTTTTTAGACCTAAATATCAGATATAAATATCTGCAAAACTTAATGTCCTTGAAGCACTCAAAAAGGAATGCTGGTTTTGAAGTATTTGCGTGTGTGGGAAGAAAACGCGGGAAAAGTTCGAGCAAAGGAAGTGAACATGTTCAAAGAAACAACCTTAACCTAGCCAACTTAACCGATAAAATCTTCATTTTACACGTTTCTTAAATTGTATGAACCTCGTTTATAAAAACTTTTCAAGACTGAGATTTTGCACAAAAAAAAAATTCTGAATTTCCCAGTGAAAATCCATACTATTTTTATGACGTACTCGACAGGATTTATATAGGAATTAACGAAATGTTTTTCAACTTTTTTTGATGGTATCATCGGTGGGAAACGTTCACCTGTATTAATTCGTTCACGTGCAATTATTTCCGTTTTAGAATTCCTGACAATCGCACTTGTGAGGAAATCAAAGATGCATCCGTCATCAAAATAATGAGCGCAACTTTGAGGATCCACAATGCATTGCATAGATGAGGTGTAATCAATCCACAATGAATTTTGTAGATAGTCAAATGAATTTAAGTTATCACGAAATATTTCACACCAATCTGGTATTATCAATTCTCTGCTGAGGAAACATGTCAGGGTCTCTGTATAGCTCCAGGAGGAAAACCTCGACAATTTTGAGAACTTTCGTTTTTATTAAATCAGTGAAGACAACGGAATTTGCGGAATGTTAAGTGTTTTGATATGTTCAAGCTGTTTATATAATCAAAATCTTTTATCAGCCTTCAGGTTTTGAACACATTACAGAAAGGTGTGATGAAATCCGAGAAAACTGTAAGAATTTAATTATGAAATGGTTGTTCATACGTTCGGATCTGTTGTAAATATTGAGGCTGTACATATCAGTAATATCTGTTATTATTTTTTATGCGATGCAGCACAACCTTGGAATTAGGGGTCTCTTCTTTTTTTTCCCCCGATACACCCTTGGTTCGACGTAAAAGGGGTCATTTTATTCTACTACAGGTCACGTGCAGTATATTTATTGTATAAAACACACTTTTCCGAATCTCTATGAAGCTCTCGTACCACTTCGATATATCTCATCAGCTTCAGCAGGTGACACTTCTGAAGTGTTTCTTTATTCGCTAGTATGTTTTGAAAGCAAGTGTACAAAATACACATGGAAGGGTATCTTCTGATTTTACTGATACAACGCTAAACTCTATCCTGTTGGGATATCCCAACATTTTTGAGGGCACAATCTATAAACGTCATGGGATTCCTGAGATAATTTCTAACCAACTGAGCGCATGCGGTATGCTGTACTTCGGTTTTCGTCTGAGAAATATAGAAGATTCGGGATGAAGATGAAAACGTAAATTAACGTAAATTAAAATTAACGTTTGTTAGAGACCTTCATCTGAAATAAGACACCAAACTTAAGCTGTTAAAAATGCATTCGAGAATGTACTCTGATTGGCTAATGAGAAGGTCATGGCGAAATATAATTTCATGTGCATGAAAAAATGATTCGGTTGAACTAATTTTTCGAATCACTTGAAGTAAAGGCCGGTTCACACCATATCAAAAACATGCTCAACAGGTTTGGACCGGCCTTAAAATTAGCTCCATGATTCGCATACTCCAACAAAAAATGGCGTATTGTGGCTCTAATGTTTCGTTGAAATTAAAGTACGTTTAGACAGAATATTGGTCGAAATGTTTACATCATGAAAATCATACGAACATAGAAAATCAACTACACTCAAGACAACATTTCCAACTTCTTGGACACTTTCTGCCAGTCCGACATGACAGTATCATACAACTGTTTGTTTTCCACATGAGAGCGCAACTGTTCTATCGACTGCGTTAACTGTTTCGATCTTAACATGATCGCTTCTTTCTTCGCTATTGGTAGTGTTGTTACCGCGGACTCGTAATGAGAATTATTTTTTGTCAAACTTACGAGAATGCTGACAATTCTATCTGAAACTGCATTCGAACTTGACGCCGGCGTGACTATGGGATTATCTTGGTCATTCGAGTGTGATTGCGAGACAGTTGGCGTTTGTTGGTCGGTGTTACGCGCTTCCGGTGTAACACAGCAATAATCTATTTCAAGACAATTTAATGTTCTATATAAAGGACTTAGCATGTCATATTGCCATTCCTCAAAATGATGAAACACAGCCAACATATGTAGACAAGGTAATTTGAATAGATGCCAGAACGAACACAAGCAAAAGCACGAGTTCTGCGGATCACCAAAGGAGACATCAAACACACCAGTATTGAACCCTATGAAGTCAGGCACGTCGGCAGCAATCATGTGAGCTTCATCTACAATGACTTCCGGCAAGATTACACGCGCTGATGGATTTAAGTGGGTGATACTTCCGTTTGCTAAACAGTCCTCACTAAAACCAGGCTCTTCGTTTATTTCGGTGTTGGCAACATTACCAGATGATTCATTCTGACTTTCCACGTTGAAGTCAACGTTTTGATCGTTACTACAGGCAACGGTGAACTCTCCGCTCGCCTTCATTGTAACTTGAAATTTATCAGGAAAAGTACGGACGACGGTGTAGAGACCGTGGCATATTGGTAATATAGCTGTTGGGAATTTCTTCAACACCTGACGATTTGAAAAGAGATTTTTCTTCGACTGTACAAATGCACGATCGTTTCGGGTTTTGTATCTATGGAAATAAATAACAACATAAAAACACAAACTTCAAAATCACTTCAAAATGTAAGAGAGTGAGAGAGGAGAGCGCCGATGATGATACGCCTTTATCATTTGCTTATTTCGTCTAGGGCAGTCGAGGGCGGTAAACGTGAGTGGAAGAAGAAGGTTTTTTTCAAGAATAGTATCTTCACTGATTAAAGAACATCCGGACATGTTTTCCCCTGAAATATCGTTTCTTTTGCAAATGACATAAACCTCACTTATCATCCACGTTGAAAACGAGGCATTGGGTATTGTGACGTAATACACGATAGCAGTGACGACAGAAAGGGCACTAGAAAAAACATACTCATTTAAAGTCTTGTTTGCCACGTTTTGAACGATATTTTCTATAGTGTTTTTGATCGACTCCTTTTTACCGTCGAAACAGATCAGCAGATTCTCGTATGCCTCCAAGCATTCCTTAATCGTGACGTCAAAGTGACGTAAGCTGACGATATCATGTGGACGGTATCCTAGCACCCAATTCTAAAACAAACAATAGATAGTGAACACAAGTTATTCATGTAATGGAAGTTATTAACTCAACCTCCTTTGACTCAAAATACAAGGAAAATATTTGTTGTACAAGTACAAGTCTTTCTACAAGATGCTGGCAGCCAAGTCGTGCGCCGTCTTTGGAAAATGCCGTACGTAAGGTTTCCAAGTTCTTATAGTTGAGAACGAGACAAGAAGGTTCGAGTTTAAAGAAAATTTCTGTTAAATGTCATTTTGTGTCACCCGTGTACCAAGATCTCGAAACGAGAAAGTCCGGCACCAACTCAATAGCGTAGAGAAGTCGCCCCGTTCACAAGCGCAGACCAGTTACCTGGCTGTCTCCTTCCCTAACAGACACTTGAATGGAGATGTATTCAATAGTCATCCGATTGAAACTTGAACAAATTCAAGGTATAACGGGCAAGGTCACTAACCTTGGCTATATGCAACCAATTCGATTGGAACCAGTCCCTCAGCGTGTTGGAGCTTTTCCACACATCTGTCCCTTCTAATAACGTTGCTGCTTCAGTGAGACTTTCCTCTGTGAAGGAGTACATCATTTTCCGTAAGTGAGACATAATCTCGGCTCGATTACTCAGTAGATTATTCGAAGGCGTAGAAATGAACTTCTCCCACTTCTGCTCGCACGAATGCGTTGATAGGAAGATTCTTGCGTCTGGAACAAATAAAATAAACATCCTTTTTAGCAGAGACAAATCATTATACTTTGCCAAACGCCATCTTTTTTAAGAGAAAACTGCTATCTGAAAATTCAATGAATAGACAAACGTCGTTTAAATGGAAGACCGCCTATCGTAAGACCGCCCATCGTTCAAAGAAATCAGACAAACTATGAACAACATCCACGGAGAAGGGATTGATATTTTAGATAACATGATTGAAATGATGGAGCCTTACGGTCGAGATTTGCAGAAGACAGGCAAAGAAAGAACCGACATGTACAGAAAAGAAAACATAATGTCCAATGAACTTCTTCATAGATGCGCTCCTCCCTGAGCTCGTTCCAATTTATCTTCTAGTGAGTTCCAGACTGACATAAATCATAAACAAAGTTGTTACCTGGAAACACGGTTTCCAAACTCTCCTGTGTGACGTCATCACAATCCGTGATAAAGTGCGTCGGCTTCCAGCTCGGATTCCAGTCTTTTAAAATAGAAAGTCCGTCACTTAATCCATTCCGTCGAAGCTTACTTGTAACTATCACACCGACAATCTGGTAATCCACGTTGGTTTGTTGTACAAGTACGTACATATAAAAAGGAATGATCTTTTTACATCTCTCACGATCGGTGCACCTCAGAAAATAGGTGGCACCAGCGTAGCGACGCAACAACCGCTGTTGGTCAAAGTTTTGGTAACAGAACAAATATGGCCGATGAGGAATGTTTAAAGTTCGTATTTTCTTCTTTTTATTTTTCGAGTTTGTTTCGGTGTCCGACTCGAAAAGCTCGTCCTCTGTCGAGTTATTTGTTTCCTCTTTACCACACTCGCAAGTGAAATAGATTTTCTGTTCCTTACACTCCGCCATCCAACGAGCGATAAGGGCGGTCATTTGAACCTCTTGCTCGCTACTGAAATTCGCTAATTGGACAAATCTTAAGATGGTGTTTGAAACGTCTTTTCCAGTAGGGTGGTACCTACGCCTCCATTGTGGCGGCGTCTCTTGATTATAGAAAAGTTCGTTGGCAACGTATTTTTCGAGTTCTGCACTGATTTCCGCTCTAGTGTATTTTTTCACGTATAGTTCACAGATCTTGACACGTAAGTTATCGTCGATCGGTTCTTTTTTGACATCTTGCTGAACCTAAAGTGTAATAGACTCTAGTAGTAGACCGGTGAAGTTAATGGTAGTTGATGGTATTGCTGTAGTATGAAGGTTCACAAATAAGAAAAAAAAGGATACAATAATTCCTTTATATAGTGTTGATAAGTAATATCGAGCCTCTCTCCTAGAAATTCACCATTTTTAATTTTTCTTCTTTTCAATTAATTTGGGTTTTTTCTGAAATGGATCTTAGATGAAAACTGTAGGGAACTCAATCTAAATGCCCATGTAAACACAGCAATCACTGTTGGTAACTGATTTAAATCATGAGTGTTAGAGCAGACGACACACAGTGTAGTAAAGTGTTCATCCAGAAACAGTTAGGATATAACCGCTCAGAGAGTTTAAACTGACGTTTATGTTGTATTTATAACAAACAACTGCACACAGGCCACCAGGCAAGTCAGATTGACGCTATACGAATCTCTGGTCATACTTCAACTATCTAGTTGCAAACCAGAGAAGAGGAGACTCAACTGTTGAAAGCACGGTCAGGTACTTACTTACAAAAGGAAGATAACACACACGAGGAATACAAAACACGTACATCATGGTACTTGTGTTAAGATAACACACACGAGGAATACAAACACATACATCATGGTACTTGTGTTGTTAAGATAACACACAAGAGGAATACAAACACATACATCATGGTACTTGTGTTGTTAAGATAACACACACGAGGAATACAAACACATACATCATGGTACTTGTGTTGTTAAGATAACACACACGAGGAATACAAACACATACATCATGGTACTTGTGTTGTTAAGATAACACACACGAGGAATACAAACACATACATCATGGTACTTGTGTTGTTAAGATAACACACACGAGGAATACAAACACATACATCATGGTACTTGTGTTGTTAAGATAACACACACGAGGAATACAAACACATACATCATGGTACTTGTGTTGTTAAGATAACACACACGAGGAATACAAACACATACATCATGGTACTTGTGTTGTTAAGATAACACACACGAGGAATACAAACACATACATCATGGTATTTGTGTTGTTAAGATAACACACACGAGGAATACAAACACATACATCATGGTACTTGTGTTGTTAAGGTAACACACACGAGGAATACAAACACATACATCATGGTACTTGTGTTGTTTCAGTAGTTGACCTACGAAAGCCAGTTCCATCTTTACATGTGAACGATTCTCAATCAATTTCCGGCGCAACTTTTTCGAAGCTTGACCCTTCTTGTTTTTGGTGAACTGGTTAATCTGTAAAGGAAGTCATAAAAAAACTGTTCAGATGAAGCCATTAGAAAAGTCCAATCTACATAAAGCTGTGACTTATAAAAATTATAAACGTATTCTTGCAACAATGGATTCTGATCCTGTAACGAGAATATCCGAACGGGGTTGATCATGAAGAATGCATAGATAGAATGCATAGATATGGGCATTAACTAGATCAAACGAGCAGGCTACATTTACTATGTTTTCAGACATGTTCCTTTAAAGAACATATATAGCACTTTTACCTAATCCTGCCGCCAATCACATTCCGATTATGACATTGCAATTCCGATTTTTATAAAAAATATGCTAACACTAATGTTGTCATACATGATAAATCTCGTTGGACAAACATGTCCGCTGTTAAACGATAAACACCTGCTTAGTCTACACTATGAACAATGTCCCATGTCTGGGACCAATATTCTCTATTCTCATTTAGTCTTTTTCCAACCATTTCCTGAGTTTCCTACTTGTCTACTGAAAACGAGGCCGACGGTTGCATGCAAACGAGGCCAATGGTTGCATGTAAACGTGTTCAGCTGACAACACCTCCTAACTTAAGTTTATGGTAAAAATACTTTAAACGCGTTGTTTGGAAAAGTTAGTCCAGTTATGTCATAATAGGATGACCTATTTAGTCACAACTGCTGCACATGAACGGAGGAATGTAGATGGACATGACTTGACGTGGCTTTACCATACCTTGAATTCTGGGAACCTGATAATCTGACGGATGTTAATTCTTGCTGGACATCCAAATTTCTTGGTCGGCGTCTTTAATATACGAATCTTTTTTTCTTGGAAACCGTCGTCCTGCCAAATGAAATATGGAAAAGACGACTTAAAATCATGTGGTGCACAATCACGAGAAAAATTACTCCCATCAGCAGTATCTGTGTTTACCTCCGCCAATTGTTGCTTCCGTTTTTTTTTCCGAAATCCATCTCGGTCTTTTCCAAAGTGGCACTGCATGTAACGTTTCCCGATGATCATACGCGGAATGCCATCCTCGGAAACTTCCTCCCAGCCGTCGGAATGACTGTATGCTGAGTCGGTCCAAACTATACCATGTCCGTTTAGTTGACATTCAGAAACTGTCAAAGGAAAGAAAAAAACCTTTTAAATTTCTTATCTCCAAAAATTAATTTCGCACTTATTAATTAGGCATTAATTAAATCCCTCATATAGTTTATAATTCATTTTGAAAACGTCTTACCAGCACATTATAAACATGCTTGATCGGCACATTTGTTAAAAAATCCCTGCGAAGGAGTGCAATTTCTATGTAATCATACACACAATTTCAATAAAAATGCTCTCCTTCGCAGTGATTTTTTGACGATTTTGCCCACTGGGTACTGCTTATGCTAGAAAATATTTTACAGTCTTAGGAAGATGAAGCCAGCAAAGAGGGGAACGAAATGAAATCAGGGAAATGAGTAAGCGAATGAACAGAAGCTTCTCCATTTTAATTTTTCATGAAGCAGACAAAAAGTTATTTCTACAATGAACAGTAGGTAACAGACGTATAAAGTATATTACTTGGAGCACCAAAGGATTTTGAGCTGCTGTGAATAACGAAATGTGAGGTGGTTTCTTCGTAGTGAGCCTCCAAGTAGCGATTCAACTCATCAAAGGAGGACACTTCAAAAGTGATAGGAGCAGCCTCACTATCTTCAATATGGCTTTGTAATTGGTCAACACCACTCTTGCTTACTTCCGCGTCCTCCATAACAGTGGTGATCAATTGTTCCAACTGTTTTAAAACTTTTCATCTATAAACACCTTGAATAGGAAAAACATAAAATATACTTCTGAAAAAATAAAAAGTAAAAAAGTAATTAAACTATTCAAAAAAAAAAAAAAAAGAAAAACTGAAAAGAAATTCCATACAAATAAATTGAGGAGGGCTTGTCGATTGGAAAAGCATCGTTGTAAACCACAACTTGTAGGAGTGATAAGAGCAGTCCAACCCTTCTATGCTGGTTTGAAGAATTCAAGACCATTGGAAAAACAATGCAATGATGTAATGTTGGAAAGATTTTTATAAATAATTATAGATAAATAATAAACTGCACATCATAAGATTATATTACAGGAACATCAAGAAAAGTCAACTTAAAGACGAAACTGAATAAGTCCATATAACAAAAAGGTGTTGTTGATTTACGTGAAATAAAGTAGGGGAACGAATTTCTTTATGAGGCGATCCTTTTTTGAGAAAAGATGAGAGTCATACATGTCACAAAACGGTACCAGCATTTTCAAGAGAAACGTGCAATATACAAACCAAATAGATCGAAACTCATTTGCCTAAAATTCCGCATGACACTTTGTCACCCTTTGTTACCTCCCAGACTTAAGTTACGCTGACGGCAATGTACATTTAAAAAACCTGGAAATAAGGTTTAACTAAACAACACCAGAAACTATTTGCTACAAATAAAAGAATTATGCATGATACTTGAGTTGTAACCAGGGATACGTATTTTATATTAAAATTAGATTTTTTTAAAAAGAAACTGTAAGAGCGAAAAAAGAAAAAAAAAACACTTCTTCGAAAAAAAAATACGAAACAAAGAGTGAAAAGTTGAACAGAAATACTGTGTTGTTTTAAACTTTGACGCAAAACAAAACAGCAGATAAAAAAATACTCACCTAACAATCAAGAAAAGAAATGTAAAAAGCCTTTATAAGTCTCGGTGAATGGTGTAAAAGAGCTTGTAGGCAAAAGATGTTACCATTTATAGAATCATAAGTTTATTTCTAGTGATCTTTCAAATTGGATGTCATTGAAATTTTCTTTTTTTTTTTGTATTTAATATAAGAGCAGAGTCTATTTTTCGTCAAAAAACCACCAAAAATACTTCTATAAAGAATGTTTTAAAATTATGACCCGCTCTTTCGTTACATTTTACACAGTTTCGGGAGGGAACTTCGCAGACTGTAAAGCATAATAACATCTTGACAATTATACACAATAAATATTACATAAAAGCATATGTATCAACAAACTGCTATGTGTAGGCTATGGTGACGTTCTTTTATTCTTTGGTACAGTTCCATTAGGGGCCACTGACAATCTCTTGATAATCCTTTCTAAACCTGCATCGTGACTGGCTGTCCTCTTACACTTTTTTTCAGAAGGAGCACTACCCCTGAGATCATAGCTTTTACGCTTGAAACTCAATTTGGGCTCCGATCGAGTTCGCTCCACGAGGCTTTCGTGTTGAACAGACGCACGTGGCGAAACCTCTTCATCTCTTGGCGATATTTCAGCGGGAGCTTGTGATGTTTTTGGGTAAGTCTTTGATTTATTATTCACTGCTGCCACAGGTAGAAGTTTGGGAGTAGAACATTCAGTTTCGACTTGAGAGTGATTTTTCGTGGATAACTTAGGTAGAATAGATAAAATTGTTACATCTTCAATTCCTGACACTTTCGCTGACAAAGGTTCTGTTGACCCAATAGTATCTGATATGGCAGAATCAGCAACTGCTAAGCAGCTTACAGAGCTCTCACTATTCGTTGACTTCAGATTAAGACATTTTAAAGTGGGAATTGGCTGCAATTCTTTATCAGTATTTCTTGAACCAACTAACGGTTTTTCGAGAGGCACATTTGATGCACGAGACTGAGGAACATTTTTTGCAGATTGTTTGACGATATCAGGTTTCTTGTTTCCACTATCAGAAGAGGATGGCTGATTCAAAACAAAGACAGTTTGACCAGATTTCACAAGTCCTTTTGCTGCATTAGGAGTTATGAGCTTAATATTAGCATTTGGATTTCGTTCAGCTATTAATTTTAAAGCAGATTGCAGCCTAGGTGACTTATTGATGAGAGTTGCCGTGTTCAGTGCATTCGCAGAATCTGCTGATGTGTCGATTTGACTCAAATCTATGGGTGGAATGCTCAGTTTTGTTGTGGGTATGGCAACGATTGTTGATTTCATGCTGTTTTTTTTATAAAAATCCGTGGTCACATCACTTGAAACGGCTTTTTTACGAGGTAACACCTCCTCGGCTTCATCTTTAACACTGCTTATATTTTCGGTGAGATTTTTAAAAAATGTTTTGTCTTGAAACATGAATGCTATTTTTTCCAGATGGTGGAGTAGTCCCTTGCAATGAAGAGGAAACTGTGCGGACACACTTTCCTTCTTCAAGCTTTTAAATAGTCGATCGCCTTTTTGTTTGTCAGTCACAGCAGCAGTTTGAGTTGACTTCTCTTCACACTTGGTGTTGCTCACAAAATTCAGACAAGAATAATCAGGATGAAAAACGTTTAAGGATCGGTACAACGGACTCAACATGTCATATTTCCACTCAGGAACTTGACTAAAGATTTTAAACATGTGTACACAAGGGAGCTTATACATCTGCCAAAATGAACAAGTACAGAATGGGAAATTTTCCAAGTCACCAAACGATACAGTAAATTCACCTGCTTGAAGGTGTTCTACAGTTTTGTTGGTGATGTTGTTGCAGATTGCCAGAGCATCACAGCAACCAGTTGTTGTCGTTGTCTCTTCTCTTTCAATATTCATGTCAGGGTCAGTGTCTTCATCGTATTTCACAGTGAACAAACCGAGGTTATTATGACTAATCTCAAAACAATGCTCTCCTGCCAGCTTACCGATATCATACACAAATGGTATCATTGTATCTGGAAGCCCTTGAAAACATTCTGTAGGAGGATTTTTCAGGAGAAACTTCTTGCAGCATTGATAATTTTCATTTGAAGTGGCAACATATCTGAAAGGCAACAAAAAAGCATTAAGGCCTCATATCAACAATGTTTATTTTTACATTGCACTAGAGAGAGAGGTAGTCAAAAATTTCAAATTCACCTTTTGTAGTCTTCAACAATGCTGAATTGAATGGCTTTTTCAAGAAAGTTAGCAACACAATTTTTACTTCCAACAAAATCAAGAAGAAGTTGTTCGTAGTTCTTCAAACAATCCACAATCGATATATCAAGATGGTTGGTTAGAATAAGATCTTCAGGCTGGTAACCAAACACCCATTTCTGTGTAACGTAAAATGGAATAACACATCGTGTTAATTTTTACTAGGCTTGTTGTATTAGGAGACCTAAAGCTCTCATTACTCATTACTCATTCCCTTTTACAATAACTAACAAACAGTGCATATTTAGATGCGATATCAACAGCACGGCTATCATGTCAAACGGATTCGAAATTGAAAAGAAAATCATTATTAAGACAAACAATCTGAGAAACATTCACACTACAATTTACATCAACACCCCTCCCCTCCAACCTCTTCCCAACTAGAATAACGATAAAATATCTTCAGATTTGCCACATATGTGACACTTGGTTCTCGCTTATCACATGTCTCAAAGAAAGGTTCATTCCCTTTGAAATAGCTCAAATGAAATTCATTTCATCTCACCTTTGCAATGTGCAACCAAGTTGTCTGAAACCAAGTGCGTAACACAGTTGATTTTTGCCAGGCATCGCAGCCTTCAAACAAGGCTGCAGCAATGGACAGGGAGTCCTCAGTATAACAATACTCCATCTTCTTTAAATGAGTTAAAATCTCCTCAGAATATCCAGATAGTTCGTTTGATGGCGTGTCAAGAAATTCTGTCCATTTCCTTCTACATGAGTGCGGAGCAAGGAAATATTGACATTCTAAAATGGCATAACAATTATAATGTTCTGGCTTGTAAATAATCATCACTGCTTAGAAAGAAATCCATTGTCATCTCATCTACAAGTGCAAAACAATGAATTCGTATCAAGTAATCAGTTATCAGTCTTTGGACTGCTATCCTTTATAAACCCTTCTACCAGCTGACCTGCAACTAAAGTGGTTCTAGTACCACTACCAATACAATATAACATCTGCTGCAAACTCACATAAGAGCCACTATGCAGTCAACAGCTGCAAAAACTCCTACCTCTCTTTATACCACATAACTTTAACTATATTTTACTTACAACATGCAGCAGGAACAAAATATTATAAACCACCTGTAATGAAAGGGAATAACCTTACCAGGGAAAACTGTATCGACAGCTTCATAGATATCATCTGAGCAGTCGACAATAAAATATTTTGGTCTCCAATAAGTGTTCCAGTCTTTTAGACAGTTCAAGCCATCGATTAGACCACTGTCCTGCTCCCTACTAACAATGATGCAGCCTATCGTTTGAAAGTCAACGCTGGTTTGAACTAAGACGTTGTATACGTGAAAAGGAATTGCTTTCTTGATACTTGTATCCTCTATAAGGACTTGGGACAAAAAGGCAATGTTCCCGAACCGTTTCAATAACCTCTGTTGTAAGAAGGTCTGGAAACAAATGATATACGTTCTGATTTCAGATGGTTTTTTCGGTTTGGCTGACTTTCTCTTGTTTTTAGATGACTTAGCTTTGTTTTCATGCAAGTCTGGTTCGAAGAATTCATCATCTGATGTACACTCGGTAGAACGTCGAACAGATACATTAAAGAAAATATTCAAACTCTCATCATTCGACTTTAATTTGTTGATCAGTGAGGTTAAGTGTTCCTCTTGCTCAATGGAGCATCTAGACACAATGCGGATATTAGTTAACATACCGCGCACGTCTGTAAGGGATGGAAAGTACCGTCGATGATTTGGGTTTGGTGGTGGTTGCTTGTAAAACATGTTGTTTAGCACGTGGTCTTTTAAAGCGTCCCAAATATCGGCATTTGAACCAAACTTGTTTAGATACAGGTTCTTAGCCAAAACGGACAATTCCTTATGCACCATTTCTTTCTTCATGTTCTCTTCCTGAAGACAATAGTATCTTATAAGTAAACATGAAAAGTTTCCTAGAAGAATGAACAGAAACTTTTTGTCAGCACAATAAGAACTTTATTACACTAGCCTTTTCAATAGTGTGATATAAATGTTCGGATATATCAGGCAACCTCAGCGAAAACACTACTTCAGTTTGTAAGTCCTCTATGTTCTCTTTCAGCCTCTTTTTCAATTTATCTGCAGTGGCTCTCCTCCTGTGTGCTGTATCGCATGGTATCTGGCAAGAGATGATAGCAACACTATTTATTATTTGCACTTACTGTAAGTACAGAAATATAGATCACCCTTAATACATCATGCTTCATGTTATCAAAAATTTGCTCCAACCATAAAAAAACAAATAAAACGGAAACAAATAAAAACAAAACAACGCATGTCTAGTTTCCATGGACATACTTTGAACTCTGGAAACTTGATGATCTGCCGTATGTATATCTTTGTAGGACAACCACATTTCTTTGATGAATAATTTTCCATATTCTTTTTTCTTTTTTGCTTGTGTTCCTGAAAAATAAAGCAGAAGATGTATTATATCGAACATTAGGAGGCATGACCTCCACATCTAACACTGGGATACCAGTCTAATCCATGAAATCAAATAACAGATAACAAATGCTAATAAAGCCACTGAATTATAAATCCTAAAGCAGCTACAGAAAGCTTTTAGAAAAGAACAACTTAGCGAAATGCTATAAAAAAGGAATTAAATGGTCAAACTTACATCCTTTTTCGTATGTCCCCGAGCATTACCTTGATGACATGCAAAGATACAATTAGCAACTACAACTCTTGGAATTCCATCATATGGTAAGCAATAGTTCTTGATTGGAGTACCAGGAACTTCAGAATCTTTCCAATATATCTTATGTTTAACGGTATCAGCATTTACACCTTCAAATAAAGACATAATGCTAGATGACTTGTAGCTCAAAAGAAGGCTGTAATTAAGCTGATCTACCAGAGTTCATGTGGCATCCAACATAAATAGAAGGATCAATATATAAAACAGCTCTAAAACTTAACACATGTTTTAGAAAGAAGTTTAAGTTGTCAGTGTCGAATCCAGAAAGTTTTTTGGGCATAACGTTCTCTTATATATACTGAATGCATGGTTTAGTGTCAAACACGTGAAATTTACGAATTTCATCAAGCAAAAATAAACAATGTGCTTTGTCATTGTATCAATATTTCAGAACTGTGAAGGAGAGATAATGTTCGATATCAATTCCCTTGAGAGCTTTCATGTCTGTATACGTTCGTTAAATAACTTTAACAGTAAACTTTAAATAACTTTAAATCAGAAAACAAACCCTTAAAAGCCCTTTAACTTACATTTTTTGGGCACATCATCTTATGGGCGCCCAAAACGTTTTCAACGCTGTCAAAAACCCTCTGGATTTGCCACTGGTGGTATTCTGATATTACAGTGTGTATTTAATGGCCTTCTTAGTGTGCATTAAACTTTAAATGCATGTACACTGATCCAAAGAGGTTCTTGTTTATTTTCCTTGGAACACTGATATCCTTCTTCACGATTCCCATTAATACCATTAAAACTTTATCACAGTTAAGCATTGGTAACCTCTTTGGTTTAGTGGGAAGAGTGCAGAATCACTTTTCCAACTGTTAAACTAGATGATCCGTTCACACAATTTAATTTGCTTTCAACTGTGGATCTGGCCTTTCACCATGGCTCAAACCACTATACAAAACTAGGAATGGTTGTCCATAAAGGAAATACTAACCTAATGTGCCAAAACCTTTTGACTTGACTGTAGAAATAAATCTTGTGGCTGTTCTATGATAATAATCATCAAGAACCTTCAACAGCTCATCATAACTGGAGACATTTACATATTCTCCAAGTACTTGCTTCGGGTGTTCGGTTGATTCGTCAGTATTATTTGTATTATCTTGTGACAAGATAAAGCTGCTCTCATTTACAGCTTCTTCTGCATGCAACGTTCCCTTTTGATCTGCTTCTTTGCTCCTCTTTAAGTCAATTGCAACTTGAGTTGTATTTTCGTTTTTTGGTTTCTTTCTTGCATTAGATTGGATATCATTTTCTACGATTTCCTTTGTGTCAATAGATAATTTTTTCTCATTATTGTCATCTTCTAAAAGCTCAATTTCTGTGTTTGTCTGTATTTGTTTTGCTGTTTGTTGTTGCTCTTTGGACGTAAAAACTTTGTCTAACTGTTTCTTTTTCTCATGACATTTCCGTATTTCCTGCTCAGGCTCGATTTTCATTTTTATTTTATTCACTAACAAATAAATTTCATTAAAATAGTCACTAAAATGAAAGTGGGATGCACTCTCACTATTATATTATAAGACAAAGGAAAAAGTGTAGCAAGAGTTTCTGCTTCATTTTAAAACTAGCTGTTTCTTTATTTATTGGATATATAGCAAGAGTTCATTCAACAAGTTCAAATCTTTTTTTACATCTTAGAAATTTCTACAAAATGGCTCATTTTGGGCTTCAATCACCTAATGTGTACATGCTTGTTTAGTCTAATTTTAAGAATGTTTACCCAGGATAGCCTCTTCAGTTCCTTAAGGTACTGCTATCATTGAGGTTGCTGTGAAGGCAGTCCGAGAGCATTTAAAGGGAAATTAAGCCTTTATCAAAAACTTTTTATATTAGCTGCAGAAAGGTCTCATTAATCTTCTGTGATCATTAAAAATTATTTTAAATGATAATTATACTCAGTTTTTCGTTAGTTAGTATCTAACAACGGACGCCATTGCAGTGCTCTGAGATGGAAATTTTGACGTCACAGCGCGATCGCTGTTTTTGTAAAGATTACATAAACTACAATATTTTGTTTTTGTTGATGAAAGTTATTAAGTTCTTCGTGATATAAAACCTTTATTAAAAAGTATTACGTTTTAGATTTATAGCAGGTATACGTGCGTAAGCGAGTTTTTAAACAAATGTGTATATTTTGGATGTATAAAAAATGAAATCTTCGGTAATGACTATTTTTATTTTTCTTGAATCGTTGCTGATAAACTTATTTTACATTTATGTTGATGAATGATAAATATTTTCGTATTTATGTTGTTTTTCTACCTTTTCTCGCATCTTTAGAACATAGACGTAAAAAACATGCCATCATGTGCTGCCTACGTCTGATATTTCTGCAAATGAAATTCGCTCTGTGACGTCATGATATTTATAACGAAAGCTGTAATGGCGATTTAACTAAGTTGTTTTTTTAGCAGTTTTTTTTCATTTGGAATACCTTTTATACATAAAAAGGTGTTCCTGTAGGATAAATGAAGTATTTCATGCTCAAAATCAGAAAAAAAATTTTAAGGCTTAATTTCCCTTTAAAGCCCCATTTGGGCTATAAAAGCTGCAATGACAGGAACCGCTCAACTAGACAACCACCATAGACATCATTCCTGCTCTCTTGCTAAGTGCTAAGCAGAAAGGAGTGATTCACACTGTTATAGTAGCTGGCCTGACTCGGTCGGGGATTGAACCCGTGACCTCCCAAACAGGAAGCGAGCACTCTACCACAAGGCTACTACTAGTCAGTAGTCTTATAATTCATCTTATTGCCTTGGCCATCCAAAATCATATTGCAAGTTTGTAACATTATATAACTGTTGAGAAACTTTACCTTAAAGTCACCAGTCTCGTACACAAAATGTCCTGAAAGTCGGGAGCATTTTTTCGCAACTTTTTTCATAATTGTTTTTGTAATTTTTTCCATAATTGTCATGAGCAGTCGCATACATTTAAAGTCGCAAGAAGCTATTTTGAAAAAAATTTTGTATGAATAAAATCCTGTGAAATATGTAAATTCAAGCAATATCAAGCAATTTTCCCCTGAATGTCATTCTCAATAAAAATGCACCCGATGCATTTACTAACTTTTATCAATCATCTATAGGCCGACACGAGGTTTGAATACAAATGAAGGATGGTTGGCAATTTAATGAGGGCCAATTCTTCAGGGTCTTCATGTATACATTTTGTGTTCATAGGTGTACTGTTTTTCAAATTGCATGAAAACATGCAGAGTGGATTATTCATTAGGCATTGTTTTAAAAACAATGGTTGCCTTGGCTCAGCACATTTTAAACTGCCTAGGGGAAGGCCAGTTTGCACACCTGAGCACCTTCTCTATCAAGTGTTTATATTTTCGCAATTAGCTCTTGCTTACATTGTGATATATTTTTTATTAAAGCAAGTAATACTGTATAGTATACTGTTTTGATATGTCTCAATAATTAGGCATTAGGAATGTTTTTTTCATTTTGATAAAAATATTTTTATCAAGGACAAGGACAATGTTCTCCAAGCATTACAATTTGCCAGTACAAATTGTATATACACCACATAAAAGGCTTTTGTCATTAGCAACAACAAAGTCAACATTGTAGTTTGAATTCAAAATGTAAATGAGTAAGTCTCTCTAAAGCTTAGCAGGCCTCGGCATATAAAAAATAAGGGCGTGCGATAATCACACACCTCAATTTCAAAACAAGGTACTTGGGGTGTGCGATGTTCGCACGCCTTAATTGTTTGAGGCGTGCGATGTTTATTTTCACTTTTTAAGTTCAGAGACTTTTATCAACCTAAGTTTGGCACCCTTCTGCACATTTTTTTAAAAAATTCAGGAGAGTGACTCTTGCTTGTTGGATCAAATCATAAAAAGAAAACAGACAATTGTTTCATTGATGAATCTTTTAGCTATTCAATATAGTTTGATCTTTCTAATTATTATGTTACCTGTAACAAAATAAAGGAAAAAATAAACTGATGTCAGAAAAAGAAGAAAATTTCTTGTCTCTATTTATTTTCAAATTCAGCTTAACAACAAAAGAAAAAATTGTTCTGTTTTAAGAAAGTAACATGTTATTGGAAAATGGTTCAGATACACAGAAAAATAATTCCAGAAACTATTTCATGCATCTAATCTTCTAGAAGATGAGAGAAATTTAATTGAATTAGTTGAATTGAAAGTTCGAAACCGATCCCCGAAGTGACTATAAATATGAAACTTTTATTCATTCTTATTTTCAAATCAGTGTAAACAAGGTTACTTGAAAATTTTAAACAGTAAACAAAATTAATAATTAATGAGTTTATATCCTGTATCTTATGATATTCATTCAGCACACTTTTTATTCCTAGCATGTTAGAGTTAAAAATGGCTGATAGAAACGGCGATAAATTCCTGTCGGACATCAAAATTATTTTATAGAATGTTGATCGAGGCGTGTGGTTTATCACACGCCTTGGGGTTTTTCATTAGGT
The DNA here is from genome assembly GCA_027922465.2 of Turritopsis dohrnii. Taxonomy (NCBI): domain Eukaryota; kingdom Metazoa; phylum Cnidaria; class Hydrozoa; order Anthoathecata; family Oceaniidae; genus Turritopsis; species Turritopsis dohrnii. The sequence continues at coordinate 112,815 of BQMF02000530.1, forward strand.
GTGTGTTTTTTCACACGCCACAGACATTTTTGGCGTGTGTGGAGGTGTGCGCCTGTTCCCGAGGCCAGGCTTAGATCCCACTGAAGCAAAATATGTTTGTCGCTTATTTTTTAGAACTTATTCGTGCAGTGGAAACAGAATAACTTTGTTGCTTATTTGGCAAAGAACGTATTTTTATAAGTTCGTCGCTTCCCTTGAATATAAAAAATTTTCCTTCTTCATGAAAAGTGATGAACTAGTGATCTAGTGATCAAAATTCCAACATCAAAGAAGCACTGCATAGCAAGATAAGAGAATCTTTAGTTTCTAAAAATTTTGGTATTTTATTTCAGAATTTCAGTAATTTTTTTCAGTTTTGACTTCAAAAGTAACTAATTTAACGTTTCAGTGTCTTGTGTGTACTGTTTTCTAATTGCATAAAATTAAGCTACGATGCCAAAAAACTACAGGCGAATACTGGCGAACAATGAATTCCTCCCAATTGAGGTTCAAAAGTACCCTTCATGTGTTTACGACAAGGCTGATGCTGGTCATAAAGAAAAAGACTGTATTCAAAACGCCTGGAATTTCGCTTCGATCTCCTTCCTTGTGGTCTTTGCAAAATCACATTCAAAGGCGCAAAAAAGCTGTCTGCCCTTTGCTTCATCCATATTTCACCTAGTTACTGATTTTTTTTTTGTGTGTCTTTTTATTATACGTCCTTTGCAATGGGAAAAGAAAAGTGACGAACTTTTCGGGATCCAATAAGCGCAGAATTTATAAGAAAATAAATGCTGAACTTATTAGGCGGTCATCAATAATATGTTGGGTTCGGGTCCACCGACCGACTGTCTTTTTTCCGAAAAACCTGACTCGGAGAAGCGGTAAAATTGTCGGGTTTTTTTGGCGGTTAAAATCTTAGTACGTAACGGGAAATTTTTATCACTCAACGTTCGTGACGAACGCACATAGCCATTTGTCAAGCCCATTACTTGAAAAAAGTACCGATTCGATACATCGGGAATTTATTTTCTAGAAAAACCCGACAGAAATTAGTACCGACCGACCGACCGACTCGAAAATATTACTATTCAGGACCCGAACGCAACATAATATTGATGGCCGCCTTATCGTCAGTTAGGCTTTAATAATAACATTTTGTGGTGTGTAAAAGTGGTGTAAAAATCGAATGTTAACATGAGATTCATCTATAAAGCAAAACATCACTATGATTGTTGTGCGCCAGCAAGATTGTAATAAATCATAAGTCAAGGGAGAACTAGTGAAAGTACGCATATCATGGCGGAAAAACTCATCATCACATCATCGATCGCTACCATCATGCAAAACATTACTAGCAAATCACTATTGCTGCGTGTTATGACAATGCATTTTATGAGTAAGCATTATCCTAGAACGACAAAAATAAACACTATCAGACAAGAAAACGTCCTGACCCAAAAACACTTAAAGACAGTGGAGGAGAGATTTCAAACCATTTCTAAGTTTTCCATCGCCCAGCCATCCTGTTGAGACACTGCAACTGGTAACTGCTTTGCTTGTGTAGTGATCGAGTTTACCGTCCTCCGTTGCCTGTTGTACTGATCGAGGCCAGATAAACATTATTATTGGCCGAACGTTTTTCTTCACTTCACGTTTTTCTTTCTGCTTAACTTTATCTGACAATTCCTTGATACCCTGTACGTGTATATGGAGTATAATAGGTATGTTTTAAGAATTTAATTCCTTCATTTCGTATAAGTTTATTATTGCGCTTAAGAAGGGTTCGAATTCCCTTGCAAGATGAAATTTAGTTCCTTAAGTTAACACTACTGTGGTGGTGGTGGTCAAACATTTCGATACTAATTTCTTCACAACTTTTCTGAGTGTAAATAAGCATAAACAACTATCAAACTATTTCTAAGTGCAGAAAAACCTAAAAATTAGGGTAAAAACAACAAGAAAACAAATGATTGTCTGTTATCTACATTTTGAGTAATATGAAATTGCAAATGATTCGACTTTGTTAAAAGCTAGTTCTTTAGCTTCCTGTTCATTATCAATCCATGTAGTCTTGTTTTGTTCAATGTAAAGTCTACTAGATAACTCAATGGTATAATCAAAAGTGATACAAAAGAAACTCATTAACTTCAACTGGTAAAAGTACTGTAAATATAGTTAACTCAAAAGCTAAATGAAAACAAAAACTCTCAAAATCTATTTACACTTCAAACAAGATCTATTCAAGTTCTTTTTTCTGAAACAGATTTCAAAACTAAATTTCTCATATCTTCTAGTTAAAGATCTTTTAAATAAGGATATATACATTCCAAAAACTGAATAGTTTATTCTGTTTTACAGCTTCGCAATTTCTGAATCCAGAAACATCTTCATTAGTTGAAGAGAATAAGATGTTAGACTCAACACATTCTAAAGCCAGAACGATCTCTGCTTTTCTGGTTAATTCAACTCTAACGTTATTTATGGACATTTTAATTTTAATGCATTGTTACTGTCCAGTCTTAAGTGGTACTTTCTTTTTCCCTCCTTCTCCCTGGTACAGTACAGCTTGCTACTTTAAGACTCCTGATTTGTGATATACCACTTCTATTAACTGAGAAGACCTTTTGGCATTTTTTGTATTCTGCTCAAAAAATATGTCCTTTACAAGGTTGTATTCAGTCAAAAATCAGAATGATAGTAGACAATTCAACGAAAGCTGAAACAAAATATCATGTATTTTCAATCTCAATATCTCAATAACTACAGTCAAAAAACAGGAATTGCTTTTTTTTTCAATTGAACTTTTTGGACAATTTCCAAAAGTTACGACAATTTAGGACAAAATTACTAAAATTTATAATTTTACACTCCTAGTTTAAAGCTTCCAAAAATCATAATGTTTATATAAGGAAAACCATGTATTTGAATGAAGACCCCCCCTCCCCTTATGCAACAATACCCCCCCCTCCCCCCCCCCCCCCCCCCACCCCAAACCCCTCCTTGTCTTGGGTGGAGTGGGGCTACAAAAATAATATCATGAAGCATTTTGTCTGAATCCATTGTAAACTAAAAGAAAACAACACAATTTAATTGTTTTATTTCGTCTGTTTTTTTTTTTCATTAATTTGTGGGCAATCTACAAAAAAGGTGACCCATTTCCAGGCTGTACTCTGAGACGCGTGCGATCGCAGTTAGTTTACGTGTGCAATTAATCACACGCGTAAAAAGTCGTATTATTAACTCGTTTTCTGTTTTTTTTCTCCCAGAATTGAGATCATGCAACTTACAGCTTAAGATCCTTAGTTTCCTCAGAAAATGTTTTAGCGAACGAAGTCTTATCTCTCATCTGCTCTTTCAAGAATAACAATATATCTGTTCAGAGCCAACCTGAATCTCATAGCTAATACATCGACTCCTGACCTTGCAAAGTACCACTTAGAGCAGAACCTCACTGCCAGTTGCCTTCGTTGTTGGTCCACTGGTCTTACCAAGAGCGAAATACCCGTGCAATACTATACAAGTACGGAGATGTACACCGCGCAATGCACTGAGATTCGAGTCTGCAATAGATTGCACTTACAGGCAGAACAGATCTCACTTCTGACTATTCCTGTTGACTATTTTGATTGGTATCTCTCTTCTAATTGTAAAAATATATCTCGAGAGATTTACGAAATAGTTATTTCTTCGCAAATTTTCATTTTAACGAAGCTTTGTAAGATGTTTTTTATGTTTTAGTGTACACCTCTCCTTATTTCCACATTGCTCTTCTTCGTTGCTCAAATTAATCTATCTCTTATATTCCTATTTTCTATGTTCTCCTAAAATGAAATTACATCCGGTATTCCACGCGAATAAATACGTCATCAACATAAACGTTGCTACATGTGACGACGCGATACTTTCTATTACTTAACTGTCTAGACAAAATGTTAATATAGCGTCAAGTGAAAAAAAAATACACCTGATGTATTTAACGGAAATAAATAGAGAATGTCTGTTACGCTGAACAAAGTATTAAATAACTATGACCTTATGTATGACGTAAAACAATGTAAACAAACACGCCTAATAAGTCAGGTGGGCCATTTTGTAGTATCACACAGATCAATGCAGGTGGTTTTCTTTATAAATTTTCAGTTAAAGAAAGGTTTTTATATTTTATCTTTTCTCTGGGAAGGCAGAAAAAAACGAGGCAGTAATAACTTTTTGGATCGCACACGATCGCACGCGTCCTCCTCTTGGCATGAGCGAATCGCCGCACATGTACGTATTTCTTCCCGAAACAGTATGCATTTCATTGAAGAAAACAATTGCGCAATCTGGTATGTTCCCAACAACATGACAAATTATTTTCAAGTGCTTGATCTAAATGTAAATGTTTATACCAAAGGATTTTTAGGAAACAATTAAACAAAAGTATGATGTTACTGTTTCCATGAAACTTTAAGATATGAAGCTTGAACGTGCCTAACAAGTCGTAAACCAGTAATAAATTAAAATAGCATACATTGGAAGCTCACAAGTGTTATGTGTAATTGATTTCTGACAAAGTTGCAATGATATAACTTTTGCACAAATTTGGATCTTGCCCAAAATTGTCAAAGCCTTGCCCAAAAAACTACGCCCAAAATTAATTCCCCTAAACTTTATCTGCCCAAATTTTTTGAAGTTAATGTATGTGTCCCTCTCTACTGGTATGTCCCACTTACTTTTCACTAATGGAAACTTTGATCCTTCTTTTCTTTCGTTCAAAGGAAATAAATAAAGCAAAACATATTGCTTGATTTGAAGCTGTCATTATCCAAAGTTTCAGAATAAATCCACTGAACTGAATTTTAAACTTTAACATCAATCATAAAAAGGAGGATTGCAGAAAAGAAATTTTTCAAAATATATGTCGTCATAGAAGACAGAATATTAAAATTACTAGTATCCTGGGTAAAACCTTTTTACCGAACTTAACTTCGAAAACATTAGGTCAAATCCACCATTCCCCCCGTGTACGTACCCCGTGACGAAAAAATAAATCATGGAATCACAACTCAAAAGTGTACCTATGTTGTAGAGCTTGAAAAACTGAGCAAAAAAATGTATGGGATCGTTTCTCTACGACCAACCGTTAGAGAGATATCGCTGATCAAAGATTTCAATGACGTCATATCCGCAGTACCAAATAAAATTTAGGCCCAAATGATGCATAACCCCATCACCCGTATCGCTGACCCCAAAAAACGTCAGTTATCCCTACTGGTTCTTGAGATATTTCCCCAAAAACGTCGCGTTCGATTGAGGATGCAATGCAATGATTCCCCGTGATCATAAAAAACTGATGTCAAATGATGCCACGTGCTTTTGGAATGATCGTGAAAAAAAGTGTCTCTCGCCTCTACGTGGTTTTATGAGCACATAAGAGGACGATGACCGTAAATTTAAACTAAATACAGTACACATCCGTTAATTCGAATGCCGCCTAAAACAATGCAATGTAGTAGTTCTACATGCCTTAATTAGTGTGTTTCTAGAGAGGGGCGTCTATTCGAGGGGGCGTCTAATAGAGGGAGGCGTTTATTTAAAAATCTCCTGAAAAGGGGGTAGTCTATTCGAGGGGGCATTTAAAAGAAGGGGGCGTTTAATCGATGCACTACGGTAAATTGTGCATTCCCAGTAAAATGAAGTTGGTATTTTGAGGGCTTCTTTATCACCAAGATTAACTATTTTTCAGTTACTTCTACTTTGCAGTTACTTCTACTTCTACCTTGAGTACAATAAATCAGCAGCTCTTCTTCTACCCCAGAATCCATGACTTTGCAGAGCGTTGTAAAACGTTCTGTTCTGAAATCATTTGATTCTGGAAACGCTCAATTTTTAAGACATTCTAATGTTTTTTTTTTCTTTCATTCTTTCTTTCTTGTTTGTTGTCGACGTGCAAGAAAGATGTAAGAAATTCTATCCGAATTCTTATTTTTCCCAATTATCCGATAATTCGAACATTCGGTAATTCGAAACAAATTTTTCGGTCCCTTGGGTGTTCGAATTAACAGATGTGTACTGTATATCACTCTCTAAAATAAAAGTGGGATGCACAACGCGGATTATTATAGGGTCATTCCATACCAAATGGTGCAAGGCTGGACATGACCCATCTCAGAATTTGTTCAAACTTTGTCAGATAGTTACAATATATGAGATGAAACACTCCTGAAAATTTCAACTCAATATCTTGTACGGTTCAAAAATTATAGCTGTTCAAAGTTGACAAGCGTCTACAGAAAATTGCTATGTCTGAGAGGTAAGCTGTTTTTTTTCAATTTTTGGACCTCTGTATTTCTTTACATATTTACCCTAGAGTAATGAAACTTTGCAGATTGTAAGACACCTTGGTGCATTATCAGAATATGCAAAAATCAATTCCCATAATGTTTTCAGAAATCCATAATGGCGGCTTAAATATATCAAAAAAACTAATTCGGAAGTACAAAAATGGATATTTGAGGCTTCGCCAACACAAGAAAAAAATAAGTAACATCTCAAAAGCTTTTTATCCTGTATGACTACATGGAGGACTATCAGAAAATCAAAAAATAGGGGTTTCCAGGCTAGTCTTTGTTGACATTAAACCCAGATTTGAAATTTTTGTCACATCTTACTACCACTATAGGCATTATAAAACTGTAAAAACATTTGTGGGAACTCATTAAGAACATGGTCATTTCAACAAAAATATAACTAGGAAAATTCCGAAAAATCACTGTCAATAAGGTTTTCAGATGTCTACTGATCAGAACCACAACTTACAAAGTCATAAAAACCTCTTGGTTCTGGAAGATCCTATAGGATACTATCAGAAAAGGTACAACTAGGGGTCTCTATGGTGTTTCTTTTTTCTAAAACTGACTATAAAAACTGCTCTAAATCAAATTTTACAAAAAATTGGCCTAAATTTCGAAGCCTGGAAACCAATTGTAGGTAAGAAAATCTGAGTTATTTTTTTTGTCATGTGGTACTGTTACTATAGACTCAATAAAAATATAAAAACATTTCTCAACTCTTATGGAAAACATAGTCAAATAAACAAATAAGCAACATTCCTGAAAACAATCTGAATAGGACTTCTGTAGGTTTCCAGGCATCCAAAGTCAGACCATTTTTTTGCAAAATTTCATTTCGTGTAGTTTTTACAGTCAGTTTTAGCAACAAAGACTAGCCTGGAAACCCCTATTTTTTGATTTTCTGATAGTCCTCCATGTAGTCATACAGGATAAAAAGCTTTTGAGATGTTACTTATTTTTTTCTTGTGTTGGCGAAGCCTCAAATATCCATTTTTGTACTTCCGAATTAGTTTTTTTGATATATTTAAGCCGCCATTATGGATTTCTGAAAACATTATGGGAATTGATTTTTGCATATTCTGATAATGCACCAAGGTGTCTTACAATCTGCAAAGTTTCATTACTCTAGGGTAAATATGTAAAGAAATACAGAGGTCCAAAAATTGAAAAAAAACAGCTTACCTCTCAGACATAGCAATTTTCTGTAGACGCTTGTCAACTTTGAACAGCTATAATTTTTGAACCGTACAAGATATTGAGTTGAAATTTTCAGGAGTGTTTCATCTTATATATTGTAACTATCTGACAAAGTTTGAACAAATTCTGAGATGGGTCATGTCCAAAGTACTGAAATTTTGCACCATTTGGTATGGAATGACCCTACAATAAGATATATATAATATTCAATGAAATTCATGACATCCTACAATTTCAGTAGATTCATTTGGATGGACATTAAATGAATTGTCTTTTGTTAAGAAAAATACAGTTTGTGTTTGTTTGTTTGTTTTGAATTTATTGTGTTTTAAAGTAAAAAGGCAAAAAGATTGTCAGAAAGCTAACAGTTAGGGAAATAAAAGATGGTAGTCAACAAGTTCTTAGAAGTTCTTTACAAGATGCTTAACACAAATGTTTGTGTTGATTTTTTAGATGGTGAAAAGATAAAATCATGCAAAATTTCAATAATAATATACTTTCATGGTGTCAGATGAGGGAGAAAGAGGTAAAAACAAAAATGCATTCGCCTGGATTATTGACTGGGATAATACTGTAGAATCTTAATATGAAAACAAACATAGATCTGCAGTTGTCAAGAATGTATTGGTTAATATTTTTTACTCTAATTTTTTGAAATAAACTTAATCAAGGTTGATAACGTAAAATTGAAGAAAAAACTTTTTCTGTTTTTTAATTTCTAAAAAGTAGATTATCAGGAAGGTATGTTATTATTATAATGGGGATGTCCTACTATCACTTTAAAAAATTCAATTAACTCAGTTTGATTTATTTACAAATTAATTTGAATTTAAAATAACATGGCTAAGATATTTCAGAAATGACAATACTTGATTTTATGATTTTGTTGTGTTCTAACGCAAGGTCATGTGAGTATGATTACAAGCTTGAAACCTTTTTATCAATGTTGTGGCATTCCAATACACCGAAGTGTAGCAAAATTGATGTTATATGACTAAACTGAATATGATAATTGAAGAACCATCACAACCATGTTTGAGAAACAGTAAAAGTTCATGATTGGTATGCTATAATAATAGTAAAGTGGTCAAAAAGCTATCTGTTGGTTTTTAGTCTCAATGCAAGTTAAAGTTTGAGCGTCATTTTCAAGTCACTGTTCCTTTGGCAAGGAGGCTGGGTTTAGAACAAGAACTTGAGGTATGGCCTTTCTAAAAGCTCAATTCTGTAGGTTTTTCTGTAACAATGTTTAGTATAAAGACTCATGAAAATTATGTACAGTGTGCTTGGTGTACAGATTGCTTTGTGATTTTTAAAAGATGGTAGCAATGGAGGAGTTAATAATAATAAAAGTGTGTCTTTTATTATTTAATCTTATAATTTTGATGTAGGGCCATTCTGGTTGTGTTAACTGTCTGCAGTGGAGTGACGATGGAGAGTGAGTATTGAGTCATTTTTCTTTCAGACTTGTGATTTCTCGAATATTTTAACAGCGCTAGCTACAAGTCTATTAAAGCTTCCTTGGTTTTTAATCATGTCAGGAATTTGTGACCAGAAGGTAAAGATAGTTTGTGTATGGAGGCACTGATAGAGTGATGTTTTCTTTCTAAACAAAATGGACCTTCTTTAATCGCTCACTTTTTTTTCTGGGCCTCTGTGGAAACTTTGCTTTCAAAAGAGAAAGCATTTCATATGTCTGCAGACAGTTTTATATACATGCTGCATTCAACAGAAAGCCCATATTTATATAGTAACTACTAAATGCTCAAAATTTAGATTGTTAGCATCAGGCTCAGATGATTTTAATATTATAATATGGGACATCGTAAGACGTAGATCAAAAGTTATATTGAAGTCTGGACACCAAGGAAACATCTTTGCTGTAAAGGTAATATACATCAAATCCCGATCTCCATCGGATGGAAAAGTGTAGAGATTTCCTAATTAATTAAAATTGTTTGGACTTTTCACAACTTTGCATTCTTCTGCCTTCTAGACTTAACTTAACGGATTCTTTTCTTTGTTTACTGTTCATATTGAGGAAGTCTTGGTTACTAGGAAGTCTTAGTTTTAGCAAGCAGCCTGTTTTCCTTTAGTTTCTTCCGTATTCAAATACACATACTGTAGCCTCAGCAGCTGCTGATGCTGCGGTGAAGATTTGTTCTACAACCACGTCAGAGTGCACGCAGACATATAACTGCCATATACGTCGAATCAAACGTTTGGCTGTTTCCAAAAGCAACCCGTTTTTATTATGGAGTGGTTCTGAAGATGGCACAGTCAGGTAACACGGTTCTTCTCTCTTTCAGTGGATTGAAATGAAGAATTTAGGTGAATGTTTGCAAGTCACAATCGCCAAAATTAATTGATGTGCACCAGCACTGAATCGAGGTTATGATGACCACTATAATTTTGAATTCAAGGATCATTTTGCTGGAAGTGTTCTGTAATGATCTCTTTGAACATTTTTTTGACTGGGCTGTTTTACTTGAACATTTTTCGTGCATGTTTTCATTCATCATGTCTCAAGACGTTGTATTTAAAACCTGTGTCCTCCACCCTCATAACTGACCTTACATCATTAGCCTTGTCTGTGTAAGCAGTGCCTATCCCCCGATCTTTTGTACTCCTTACTGATATACATTTTTTGAGTCGGTAATGATTTTTCTTTTAACCTTGAAATACACAGAGAATTCGATGTAAGAACACCACACAGTTGCCAAGTTAATAAACCATGCAAGAATGTCTTAATCAACCTGAATGGCCGTGGAAACGAAATCAAGTGTATACAAGTTCATCCGTTATACCCACAATATATTGCTGTAGGATGTAGCGATCCATACGTGCGGCTATTCGACAAACGAATGCTTAAATTATCGGACTTGAGTAACTCAAAATCGCAGCTTTCGCAATTGCAGTGCGGTTGTGTAAATTACTTTGCCCCAGGTCACTTACCAGTACGTAATGGTCGTACCAGACCCGGTAAACGTGGAAAACACTACGTCACGACGTACGTCAGTTTCAGTCCTGACGGACAAGAGATTATACAAAATCTAGGCGGGGAACACGTTTATATATACGATATCAATAAGAAACGTGAACCTCTGGTGTTTGCCTCTCTCAAACCTAATCGAGCTGCGAACGAAGATGAAAAACCAAAGAGTGGGGAGTCGTCACACACTGTTGGAAAAAATGGCTACCATAATTCATTACGTAATGGTTTGAACAGCACTTACGAAATGCGTAGAGAACGTGAAATGAACATTTTGCATGCTTCAAATTGTGAATTGACAGATGAAGCTTTGAAATTGAAACACAAAGGGAACGATGCATTTTCACAAGAAAACTATTTTCAAGCAGTGGTGTGCTACAATCGAGCTCTCAAACTTGTTCCTGATAGTTCCGTATTGTACGCTAACAGGGCTGCAGCACTACTAAAAAGAGCCTGGTAGGATATGATGTGATATCGTTGATAATCATTATATGCATTTTTATTTTTTTGTCGTTCATATTACGCCCTTTGTCTGCCCTTAGGGACGGTGATGTGTACGCCGCCCTGCGTGACTCGAACGTGGCGGTGAGGCTTGATCCCACCCACACTAAAGCTTATTATAGGCAAGCGAAGTGCCTTTTCGAGTTGAAGTGGTACAAAGAAGCTGACATCTGTTTGCAACGTTTCAAAGAAAAATTTCCTGACCAAGCCAACGGGCTTTCTATCAGGAAACTTGAAGCCGATATATCACATTGTTTGAAGCAGACTGCTTCCAGTATGTATCGCCAATTTGTTTTTCCTTCCAATCTCAACAGCTGCATCCTTGATTGTGTGAACCATCCGCAGTATACCAACCAATAACTGAGACCCCTATCCATAAGTTCATTAATTCTCCGTCATAAGTTCATTAATCCCACTGCGTAAGATGGGTAAATAAGAGGATAATCAATAACTGTAAAACATACAAGCTTTGTTAGATTTATTAGATTTATTGCGTTCGTTGTGAACCACGATCACTTTGAGGTTAAGAAAACATTGAATGAGCGAAGGGCGAATACCGAAGTCATAGCATTACCATGTGTCGACTCATCATGTCAGCCAAAGCAGCGAGATTAAATTATTTCGAAATAACTAGTGATGTCAGTCATAACGCAGAATAGGCATTTTGATAAGAGTTCATGCTAATGTTCAGTCTCCATAAGAGTTCATACTAATGTCAAGTCTTCAGGAAACACCATTGTCTTTTAGTTTTATGCATGGCATACGGTTTGTTCTTTGAAGTTGATATTGTTGTTAAATCTTAAAGTATATTGTGCAAACGAGATTTTATTGAGTGGCGAAAAGTTGAACTTGATATCGTCGCTTTTGGCATGCTTTGTTACGAAAAAATGGCCTGTGCACTATAAAGGGAGAATTCCGTCTAGCGGAAGACTGGCTTTTTAAAAAGGCAGCTTGTATAAATTTATGTCTGTGCTCCCAGTGTAAATCACTGTCCATAACGTTTTTGCATTTCTTGTTTATGTTCACGTTAAAGAAAAGAATGGCCAAGAGCAACGATCAACAAGTCAATCGGACTCCATTGCACCGACCGCCGAACAACTTCATCGCGAAAATGCTTTGGATTACGAATGTCGGTTTGTCGGTGCGTGTAATACCACGACTGATATCAAGGAAGCGAATTTTTTCGGGAATGACGGACAATTCATAATTGCTGGTAGTGATTGCGGTTGTATGTTATTGTGGGAACGCTCTACTGGGAATCTTATCGAGGCGTGGCAAGGTGACGAGTCTATAGTCAATTGCTTGCAACCCCATCCGACGACTTGCCTCGTGGCGACAAGCGGTATCGATCCCGTTGTTAGGTTGTGGAGTCCGCGATCGACGGAAGAAAACTTGAACGACGTTCGCGCTAAGGAAGTCGAAGGTTTAGTTCGGAACAATCAGAAAAGAATGAACGCGGATCCATTTGAGGAAATGCTGAGGACTATGGGGTATCCAACTTTATCGGATCTAGATAGCGACGCTAATGATGATGACGACGAAATTTCCAATGTTTCCATGCAATGTAGAGCCAGTTGACGTCTGCCAGACGACTTCGTGAAATTTATTTTCATACATCTTTTCGCATGTCTTTGAATAACTCTTGTTTTCAGTTCGTTAAAGCTTCAGTTCCTTTCTTATGTTTTCCTTCAAACAATAGACCTTCCCGAATTTCTGTTGTAAAACCAATTCGAAATTTGATAACAATAATTCGGGAAAGCTCTATTCTTTTGCTAACATGATGTAGATTCCTTATTCTTGCAAGGTGTTCACAGCGAGCTTGTGAGGCGAAACACCCTTGAACTCTTAAATACCGTTATCTCCAACCTCGTTTTCATGCGGTTTATCGTGTCTTTTAATTCATAATCATTTCAGTCACTCAAAACTTCTGTAAAACAATACTAATCAATTTGGAATTTGAAAATGAGCTAGGGATATCGGCTAGGTCGAAACGCAGCGTTTAAAGAAGACTTCCAAAAATATGTCACTCCGTCATGAATTTAAGATGCTCTTGATGAGCGATCTAAGTGTCTTTTTCTTTTTTATTTGCAATACAACACTGCTCCAACATGAAATATTTTTTAAATTAAAGATGTCACATGGGGATTTTTGTTGATAAATCTAAATGTTCGAATTATGTATAAAATTTATTTTTCGCCAATAAACACAGTTATCTTTTTCGTATGTTTTTGACATTCATATTTTATCGAGTCTTAGCGTTTTCCACTTTTATTTGATCTCTTCTGAGATATTTGTAATTTATTTATTACAAAAACATCTGTCGTTTAATGTTTCGTTAACATGAATGATCACTACTTCATTTTACTCAAACCTCAGCTTAGTTAAATTTCGATATGATATACTCTCCTGCGATGTCTCCTTTATATATCCAGATTTGCGTGAAAAGTTTTGACACCCATGCTAGGTGTAATCAGCGACCCAAAGTTTTTCCGCGCTGGGTTATTCACGCTGAAGAACCATATTATTTTGATGACAAGAATAAAGCCAATGTACCTTCATGTTTTTTCGCCGGTCATAGTACTACCTTATCATATCGGGGATAATTTCGTTGGGGGGGAAAGTGACGAAATTTTTGCTTCGTGACGAAACTTTTCCCCGACGAAAATTTTTGAACAAGTGAAATTTATAAGGAAGTATTAGTAAAATTTTGCAAAATGATGAAATTTTCCCCGACGTAAATTTTCCACGACGCAATTATCTCCGATAACGTATTCCTGAACAACATTGAACATGGCGGTAAAAACAATTTTGAATTTCACAGGAACTAAATTTACTGTGATTAGCGCTAGACAAAATTAATCAATTAATGATTAGTTGACCCTCGTAAGTTGATTAGTGTGCATGTTTATTAGAATACTACACACACCCCCACACAGGTGAAAAGGTAGAATTTTTCACAGCAACACCAGAATGAAAATTAGTAAATAAGAAAATCCATTCCATTGATAGTTGTTTACACTAATGATGGCGGTATTAGTTGCGCGCTGTGATTTGTTGATCGCTCAAATTATTCTAAGGGGTCAATATTTTCTACTACAGCTCTCGTATTATTTTGTTCAACTCATAACAGTTGTATAATTATTAGTTTCATTGTTAACACTGCAATCAAGCCCTTGTTGTCAACGTCTTTTTTCAGCGACTGATGTTGCCGCAACTGCTTCAGTATAATTTTGAATGATGATGATTCAAATGATGATGAGAGTAGTATATACACTTTATTCTTTCTCTTCCTTCTTCACTTTGCTGTTATATGAATGATGCAGTGTACGTGTGTGTGTGTGTGTGTTTATTTTGGGTTTTGGGGTTTTTTTGTATAATGATTTAGAAGATCCTGCTGTAGTCATTATTGCATTTGTGTTTACTATGTTCTTAACTAGCTAGTGGTAATATATCAATCATCAGCCCCAGGATGTCATGTCAGGTCAATTTCAAAGATCTTGTATCTGTGTTTAATGAATGAAACTGTTTGCAACGAAAGTAGATGTACATAATATACTTTTGTAAGCATACCCAGTAAAAGTACTATTATATAATATATATACACATTCCATATTCCAATAACTACAAAATGCAAACAAAGAACACTTTGTTTGCACCTCATTTTACTGTTGCAAAACCCTAGAAATAACATATTTTTATCCAGTCATGGTGGAGGGAAACTTTCTTTGCTCCATTTTATGAAGATTGTGGTTGAGTCTACAGAATAACTGTGCTTTTCCTTATTGTTATTATTAGTGGCACTATGTGACGTTCCATAGAGAGGGTTTGATAGCAAACTATAAAATGTTATTTAATTATTATAACGTTGTTCTTTTATTGTTACTCCTTTTGTTCTTTTTAAACATTACAACGTTATTCATAACGTTTTTATTATTACGAATATTTACTACAGGGTGGTTCCTCAGTTATAATACATACAATATCTACAAATACTGTTATTCATAATTCTTTTTATGGTTTGTTATCAAAATCATCTGGAATATAACGTATTATATTGTATCCAATTTAACATCAAATTGATGTTAATGGGTACATTGATGTTAAGCAAAGGTGGTGTAAATGGATTTGTGATTTAGCATTAATTTCATGCAAAATTTAGACAAAATGATGGGAATTCCATTGACAAGTAAGAAAGTAAGTAAGTACAGGGTGTGCGTTCATCACGAATGTTTGATGATAGAAAATTTCCCATTTGCTTATGAATTTGTTCACGCACGAATGCCAACCTTAACTTCCCAACGTACGTCTCATATAGTGTAGGAGCTTAGAAAGCTAAGCATATACAATCGACATTATTGATTTTGTCTGCGATGATGCTGCCATTTTGGAACATACGGCAATTTGATGTTATATCTTTTTTAAAAAAAAATTGATAAATTTGGTAAAAGCAGTTAATTTTTTCTGAAGACGGTCAAACACAACAAAATCTGTGAGACGTTACATTACATTTCCATGCGTTTTATTTCAGACAACTCCAAATTAACCACCTGTTATTACTGTATTACTGTAAAGCAGCAAAGAAAAAAACAAAGGGAAGATGTTCTATCTCTCCGTTCATTTAAGTAATAGATCTAATTGCTTTCTCTGTTTTTTTTCTTTCCAGATGTGTTTCGTTTTGTTTATTTAAAATGAATGGTATTTGTCCATCATGACTTTTTTATTGATACATTTATGTATATATGTTTCCTAATGCAAAACATGTTTATCAATAATAAAACAAAAAGGAGATAGAAAGAGACATACCAGATTATAAAGCACACACACAAAAATCAAAAACAAACAAAAAAACAGAAAAAGAAAAAAGGTGTGCTATTGCAGTGACAGAGTAATTGATAGTTTTCTAAGAGTATTAATAGCTAAATTTTGAAGAATTATATCAGGACGAGATGATTGAAGTTGATTCCAAAATTTGATTGCCTGGAATGTTTGCCAAATACATTTGTTTTGATGCTAGGAAAGCTACTGAAACGTGTGTTGCGTTCATGAGACGTGGAGGCAGGTGAGAATTTAAAAACTTGAAAGATTCCATCAGGGAGGTTTGAATTTAAATATTTGTAGACAAGTTATTAAGAACCTTAACAAGTGAGAAGATAGAGAGGATATATACTACGTTCATAAAAGATCAGAATTGAGGGAGATCTAAAATTTGAAAAGGTGATTATATGAACAGCCTTGTTTTGTAAAATAAAACCTCTGTTATTCTTATAAGTTTTGGTGAGACCCCAAACTTGACAACCATATCTCATATGAGATTCAAAAATTGCAAAATAGATTGACCTCAAAATCAACTGACAAAAAAAAATGACGAAGTTTATAAAGTGCCCCATTGGCTTTGCATAATTTGATGCAGAAACTCGAAATTTGTTTATTCCAAGATAGATTTTGATCAAGGAATATTCCAAGGTATTTGATGGTATGACTTGGGTACAACCATCTGCCATGAAGTTTTAGTCTAAAGAGAGTAGGATTAAGTCATCACTGCTTACAAATCTGTATCTATCAGTGATATGGAGACCTGATAGACCAATCTTGGTTATATGTGGCTGCATTGAAGATAATAAAAAAGTCTTCTAGTGCCAGTTAGCAAATTATTTAGAGCACGGTGACCTCCTTACAAACTGTCAGTTTAGTTACTGATGCAAGCGTTCCAGAAGGTTAGCAGTAGCTACTTCTTTGATGATATAAAAAGGGAAGGGTGACAGATAATTGTTGCAGTAGTGTTTATTGACCTAAGCAAAGCTTTTGACATCATTAGTCATTCTAAACTGATTAATAAAATTGAGTTATACAGTGTCTATGGTGTGGAGCTTGCTTGAATCTGCTTATCCAACTGTTCTCAGCATGTTCAGTATGAAAACTACGAGACTATGATTTTATCATTAGTCACTTTCATTGTCGTAATCTTCAACTAAATATCTACAAGATTCAGCTAGACTCTTTTCACTGTCGAATAATGCAGCTTGTTTGCCAAAATTCCCAAGAAAATACCATTTCACCACACATTCGGAACATTATTTTTGATTCTAGTAAGTCAGTGCATTCATTGTGATGTATGTAGTACTAGGTAGTTGTATGTAGTAAATATTTCTTTGAGATCGTTGAACATGGTAGATGGAAAAATGCTGGGTCCTTGGTGAAACTGCCCCAGTGAAAATTACAATTTATGAGAAGCTCTTTCTGCTATATGGGAGCAAGATTTTTCAATGACCTTCCACGCAACTTAAGTAGACTACATAATCATGTTGAATTTAGAACTGCCCGTCTAATACACCTAACTGGATGAAACTATGTGAAAACACTCTCTTAATGAAAGTGGTTTTATCCATTTTTGTTTAAATAAATTTTTAAAATTTTTGATTTTTACTATTGTCTATTGTATTTCATTTTTTAATCTTTCTTTAACCTTAATCTTTTTACCCTATATCATTATTTAAAAGAGGACATTGGCAGTATTAATAATACTGAAATGTATATACATGTACTATATAAAGATGTCAAAGATAAAGAAAGAAATAAACCTTATGGAGTAAGATGGAATATTGGATTATTATCTTAAAATTGAAAAGATAGAATTTGATCATTTGATTAATAGTGTTTTGCATTACATGATAATGTGTTTTTGTAACTGTGACATCCGATAATCCTTTCTCCAATGAGTAGTTTTTTCGTGCCTTACTTCAACCTTTTCAGTGTTTTTACGTGTATTTTGATTGTTCATGCTTGTTTCATGCATCCATTACTCATCCTCTTTCAAATACTACCACATATTCATCTTTCACTTTTCTAGCTACCATTCCTTTTGCCCATGTTTCCCATCTACCCTCTAACATCTGACACATCAAGTTTTATCTTTTCACCTTTTCAACTCTAGTTCATGCTTATTGTTTCCAACAATCCACCAAGAGAAAGAAACTGCCTTAATTTTATTCCATCCGTTTCCATAATTTCCAACTTCTTCATGATTGCATTTTGTCTGTTCCAAACAACTATATAACTAATGAATTTCATAAATATTTCTCTCAGTGACAGTGACTTTACTTTCTGACAATAAGCATTCATTTTTTAGAACTTTTCAATATACATAATATGTTCATAACTAAAGAAGCATAAAAATTGGTAATAATATTACTCGTAATAATGGCCCTCTGTCATCTGCGGGGGGCCTAAAACGTGACTTCAAATTTAAAGAAAATGTTGATAAAGAGCTGGACAAATTAAGGTTAGATATTATTGTTGATTTCATATTGTTTATTGTGCACAGTGCTTAACATTATGTTCCCAGTAGGCAAAATTGTGAAAAAGCTACTGTGATGGAGAGTACTATTATTGAAATTGTGTGTATATTTCTGTAGAAATGCATTCCTTCGCAGAGATTTTTTAACAAATGTGCCGGCTGGGTTGTGGTTGAACTAACTGAAGTCATTAGTCTAAGCATTCCTCCTCCTATTTCTCGATCTTAATGTTTAGTTTTTATGCTGAAGTTAATATTCTGTCAAAAACAGAAGAAGGATCAAAGTGGTTGAAAGTTTATCCATTTGTTGTGCCTATGACAGCTTTGAAATTCAAGGTAAAATTATGCAGTTTTGTTTGATACCACTTCAGCTGTAAATCCATTCAATTCGAATTATATCAATGTTAAGTATTATGTATTAAAAGCGATTCTCAAGTGAGACTGTATGTTAATTTTGCAAGTATCACTTGGGATGATAGTGTTTGTCAATGTTTATGTTTATTTTTTCTTCTTTTGTTATTATTTTCGATGGACTCATTCCTTTTAACATACAGAATACAAATGGTTATTTTTTACGTGTGTCTGCAACGAAAGACCAAGAAGAACATGGTATTGAAGTACAATTACCAAGTAATAAGATGTTTTAATAATTATACCAATTTGCATCCTTACTCAAGTCAGCACAGCTAAAGCAATGTAGAATCTCCTGTTGAAACTGTTTCAGAAAAAAAACTAAAAACATTCACTATTATGTTATGACAGTATAATTGCACTTAATTTATTATCATTTAATTCCATAGTAACAAGAATCAAGCAGACTGCCGAGTGTTTTTTGCAGTGGCGAGACAAGAAATATGGTAGGTTGTCCTGCTGTGATATTTGATATCTTTCACAAATAAAAGGATGAACTTACTCCCACTTGGGAGTAAGTAACATAAAACAACATACCATCTAATATTAAAAATAACTAGCCGCCAAGGCGGCGTCGCTCGCCGCCCATGTCCACCTGCTCTGTATCACTGTATCAATAAACGGCAAATTTCCTTATAAACGGCTCGTACAACTTGTGTTCAACCAGAAGCAGGTTCGAAGTCACAACCTCTGGAAAAACCAATCTTTTATCAGTGTAACAATACACTCAAAACGTAGAGAGAGAAAACTTCAACTTTTTATTAGCTTTTGTTTTAAAGAAGTTACGCGCTCTAACATGGGTGCTATCAAACATAAGGCGAAAATGGTTTCTCTTCTTAAAAAGATCACACGGGAGGAGAGAAAAAAGGCACGTGCTAAATGAATAAAGTGAATAAAAAAACGTTCGATCTGAAGCGCATAACAATTAAAAAAAGAAATTAAATTATTAAAAGAAAAGCAAAAAAATATTTTGTTTCATGATACTCTTTTTTTACTTATCGGTTTTTAAACATTTTGATTGCTCGAAACAAAGTTTACCCATCTCAGACAGTCAGGCAAGGATACGTTAGGATACACTGGCAAACATGCTGCCACGTTCTGCCACTGTTGTTTTTTGTCCAAACTGTTAAATCAGTTAGTTTCGTATTTAGTTGATGTATTGTTTTCAAAGCCAACGTAGTCCTTGGAATATAAAACTAACAATAATAATAAAAACAAAACGTTATGTCTATCGGTTCACCAGCAAAAAAAAGTCACCTTCGATTGGGGTTGCAATGCATTTGTTTCGAACTCACGTCGCACACAAAAAAAGAAATAATTTCGCTCACAACTCAATCTACCATTTTGCGTGACTTACAAACAGACAGACGGAGAATCGGCTATTAATATTATAGATATCAGCCATCCTCATACACTTATATTATATTCAGGTGGTGCATGGGGACTTAACTTCATTACAGAGAAGGATATCAAAAAATTTCTGTTGCTGAATTCTGTGAGTGTAGTTTTAGTTTCTTCTTGCTTATAAACATCAAACTGACTTTAATATATACGTGAATTATACCTAATAAATTATTTATCAGAAATGTTAGTGATTCTTTGTTTTCTTTTTCTTTTTTAAAATTGATTGAGGAATAACAGAAACTATAACATATTTTTTCAAACAGCTGTTTTTCGAAACTTCCATCTTCACAGTTGAAATAGAGATGAAAGAAACAGGAAATAAATGCATTACTGTGTTGTTGTTGTTGTTGTTTTGGAAATATGAGTTTTACTCTCAGTTCATAAAAAAATCTGAAATCTTATTTTAGTAATCGGCAATGTGCATCCCACTTTTATTTTAGAGAGTGACTGCTTTAATTAAATTTTACGGTCAAGTTCTTATTATCTCAAAATATTATATCAAAGATTGCATGATATTGCTTATTCATTAAAGGATTTAAGAGTTGAAATAATGATTAAATAACAAGCTAGTGTAGGACACTAAATTCTTCATTGCAACGAAAAAACAAAATAATTTCAAAATTTTCAGACAGTGATGTTTCAACAAGACCCTGTCATAATCTGATGCCTCTTTTTTATAACTAGAATTGTAATTGAAATTTTTATAATTTTTCCATACTTTGTCAAAACATAAACAACTATTATTGAGAATTTGAACTTTTTATCAGTACTGAATGTCCCAGTGGGCGAAATGGTCAAAAAGTCACTGTGTAGAGGAGCATTTTTATTGAAATAGTGTGTATATTTCAATAGAAATGTACTCCTTTGCAGAGATTTTTCATCAAATTTTCTTACTGGGGCTATACTAGTTATATCGTAGTAACTTGCTCTATCAACTATTTTGTTTCTATTTCCTACAGGTGCCCAAAACTGAGGAAACCAGAAAAAAGTCAATTTCCCCTAGTTCCAGTGGAAATACGTCATCGATAGTGTCTGGATTTGTTCCACCAAAAATTTTAATCTCATCTGAAAAGAATACAGATAAAAAACGACAAAAGCCACCAATTGCTCGCAAACCGATTTTGCCCCAGCGATCAGAATCTCCTGTTAATGGGACTCACACTAACCTTTCTTCACTAGATGATTCGGTCCCTGCAGGTTATGATCCAATTGAATATGAGTATTTGACAAACAATAATTTTGATGAAAACGGAAATAGTGAAGAGCTTGATTTCAGTATTGGACTGAGTGCTTCTGGTAAAAGGGCTTCCACATCCAGTCTAGTAAGCTCCTTTCCTAATTATAGTTTGTTATAATGCATAATGTGCAGTAGTTATTTCAATTAACCACTTGGTGTGGTGCAGTGAAATTCGAAAATGGTCCAGATAATCAAAAATTCCGAATAATTGATAACACAAAAAAAATCACATTTGACAGAAAAGGACAGCTCCCTTATGATCCGTAAACACTTGCCAAGTCTAATTTTGTTCTGGCTGTCCAGTTTGCAGTGTTTACTATTTTTGCTCAGTGTTTGTTGCTTGTTGAAATGATAAATTTTGTTCTGGTGGCCAACGGTGTGTGTGCTGTTGCAACCCAGTGAAACACAATGACTTAATGATTTTTATATACAATTTGGAGGATAATTGAAATCCGGATAAATGAGGGGGTCGGATAATTGAATAACTACTGTATTTATTTATCAAGATATTCTTGAAAAGGTTTTTGCATGTATCATGTTGGAGACTTTAGTTTCATTTCTCCATTCTCTTTGTGTAGTATGTACCAGTTCCATGTAATGATGACAGCCAGTCTGGAGTAAGCGAGGATTTCCAAGATTCGAGGCCACCATCAGCTATTGTTTTCAATAGGCAAATTATGACAACTCGAAAAGCATCTTGGCTGCTTGTGAAAAATATATTAATACACTCTAAAAAAGGTAAAATTGATTTGGCGTCTCATCGTAAATGGAAGAAGTATTGGGTGGCCCTGAAAGGTGTTGAAATGTTATTTTATCATGCTGACGAGAAAACTGTTACAACAGCTGATCTGGATGAACCGTCACACAGACTCGATGTTGATTGCTGTATTGCTCAAGCTGTACCAGAGCACACGCGTTTAGAAAATGTGTTCAGTCTAAGCACGAAACATGGAAACGCTTATTATTTGCAAGTACATAGAGCTTTTGTTTTGATTTCATTTTTCATTAATGGAATGTTAAGCATGAATTCATCAGTGAGCTTTGGGAAGGATTTGTATTGTCAATTACGAT
The DNA here is from genome assembly GCA_027922465.2 of Turritopsis dohrnii. NCBI lineage: Eukaryota > Metazoa > Cnidaria > Hydrozoa > Anthoathecata > Oceaniidae > Turritopsis > Turritopsis dohrnii. The sequence goes on from BQMF02000530.1 coordinate 135,230, forward strand.
ACATACGTTTTTAAAAGCATCACCTTTATTTTTATCTGGCATAAGTAGGCTCAGAATTGGTGAAATTCTCAAAAATACTCAAAAAATTTTGAAATTTCTGAATAACGCAAAAGAAAGTTCTGCATTTTTAAGCACAGGTACTAACTCACACACATATTTTGTGGTGAAATTCGAATATGGAGTTGTGTAATGATGATGAAGGGTTGGAGAAATTCTGTTTTGCAGCTTTCTGTTTTGCTTGATTGCTATTGGCTAATCTGCTTATGGTTTCTAAATTCCTATAAAGGCTTATAAGTACATTGTAAATCTTGGTTTTTGTTTGATTGAAATTGCAGCTATTTTTTAAAATTTTTATATTGTTTGATTCTTCAGTATTTTTTGTCATGATTTCATTTGCGTTTGGTGTATGAATGTCTAGTACAATTTATCAGTATTATCAGGAAATCTTTTTTCAAACACCATTTTTAGGCGACCAGTCAAACAGAAGTTGATAATTGGATCCATTGTATACACACATCTGCTGCTATGGCAATGGCTCGGAAAAAAGGAATGGAAAATGTGAATGTGATGTTGAAACTTGAAATAGATCGTTTAAATGAGGCTTTGTTGTCAGATGAAAGGTTAAAAAAAATGGCTGAACTACAATTGACAGTTGAAAAAGAATCTCAAATGAAGCATAACATAAACGAAAAGGTGAAGTATATTCACTGTATTATGTTTGTTTTTAAATTTTTTCTGACAGCGCTTGTCTGTTTATATTTGGCATCTGTAAATCACTAATGGAATGATAAGTTTGAAGTCAAACTTTTTTCGAACTTTTTTCGATGTAAAGAATTTTCTCTTAATTTTGAAAAATGAAACTGTGTTTTGAAACATTCTTTCTGTATTTATTTATTGTTCAAGATTTCCTCATGGGAACATAATTTGGAGTTTCAACATGCAAACATCTTCCGTTTAAACTGCTACCTTGCTGCTATGAACACTTCAACAAACCCTAACCCACAAGATCTATTAATGCATGTCACACGATCAACAAAACATGCACTGTCAAAAATCGGAATCTTTTCTGTGACGTCCTTTTACTCCTATGTCAATGCCCAGAATGCAATTCTTCCACCTGCTGAAGTAAAGCCCAAGAGCAGAAGTAAATTAAAAAATGGCAGCTTAAAAGCTCGTTTTATGAACTCTCTAAAAATATCCGATGATCATGTTGTGAGTGCAATTCGAAGTAGACACTCTCCCAAATTAAGGTAATGTAGCCGTAGAATGACTTTTTTTTCTATGAAAGAAAGTGAGAGAATACAATCAGAAAATAATATGGCTGTGATGTTATATCTAAGGAATTAATTCAAAACATTATATTGTCTGCTGATGTCATGCCAATATAATTATGGTAATTATTTCAAAATCTTATGAACAGAATCTTATGGATAAAAGTGTTGATTTCAACACCATAGGACAATTGTTAAATGATTGTTGTTGTTTTTTCCAAAAAGCTGAAGCAGTACACCTATAATTCTTGTTTTGAGTGATATTTCAGCTAGATTGTATTCTCATTACCCATGTTGCAATCATTTTTGCTTTTCTTTTCCACAATCTTATGCCACAGTTTATTTCATTTATTTATTTATTTATGCTCATTATTTTGAGTCAAGCTATATAAAAAGGAAGAGGAGTCATAATAGCCATTAATAACAAGTGACAGGCAAACAGTCATACAACAACAGGTGACTGAAAAACAATCAAACTGGTTTATTTAAAAGCATTATTCCGATCATAAACAATATAATTTTGATTTTCATGAAGATAGCTTTATCTAAACCAAAAAAAGCAATAATATACAGGCTAAATCATTGGAAGATCTTTTTTTGTGGATTATGAGGCTAGTTGACCATTAAATCAGTGAAGCCAATAACACATTCTTAATGAACCTTGGATATTTTAAAGAGTGTTGGTTATAAATGATGCGAAAGCTTCAAACTAACCAGATAAGTGTGTGCCCACATAATGTCTCAGCCAATTCTTAAAATATGTCTATCGCTTACAATGGAATGACATAAAATTTATAATACTGTCCAATGAGAACCAAGCATAAAAACTTAACAATTTATCAACAAGCTTGTTCATAAATTGTCAAATTATTTTCTCTCCAAAACACATCAACATGCCTTCTATGACTTTTATGGTTTTAGCACATGTTTTCTTTTTGGTGTACTTTTTATCTTCTGATAAAAGTGAAACTCTTTCAACTCATCACTTTTTGTCACTTGCTGTCAATTAATGTTAATTAATTAATTGTCACTTTTTGTATGACTCATCTGTCTTTTTCCTTGATGCAGTAAGATTTTTTTCCCTTCCATAAATTTGATGTATTTATGTATTCATAGAAGAGGCAGGTCATCTGCAGATAATAGCGATAATGAAAGCAATGCATCATCCTTATCTTCTAAAGAACACCGAAAGAATCAACTCCAGGGAAGAGTTGGAAATGAACTGCATATACAGTTACCACATAATAAGACAACTGCCCTTCCATACGAACCAAATCTGAAAATAAGTGACTTGGTTGAACGAATCTGTATGAAAGAAAACTTGGACTCAATAGACTTTTTTCTAATGTTGATGATTGACGATAACAATCATCACGGGTTGTTGGACTACACGATACCAAAAGAAAAAGCTTTTCTGGATCTATTTCAATATTCGAGCATCAAACTCTGCCCGAAATTTGTTTTTGAAGTTACCTTAACTAATCCTGCTGATTATGAACATGGGGCTTTTGGTGAGTTTCAAAATATTTTGTATGTGTTGTTGTTCATTGAATTAAATAGTAGGAGAAATAACATTTACGTCATCGTCCATGTTTTGCTTGTGTTTTGATCCTAAAAGAATATTTTTTCATAGTAAGAACAGATTTGATGTAAGTGAAAATAACAACAAACATTTGATTTTGTGTAGCCAACAAAGTCGATGCTTATAGTCCTCTCTTTTATAATAGTTTTATAATGCTTTCGTTACTAGGACTTGAAATAACAAAAACATTGGATGATCATATTATTGTAACATGTGTGGAAGAAGGAAGCCCTGCTAGAAAGTTAGGGATACTGGTTGATGACGAAGTAGTTGAGGTGAATGGTCAGAATTTGCGGGATATTTCCAGTTCTTTTAATGACATTGTAGAAGTTCTGAATAGTAAGTACAGTTTTGTAATTTTCGGACGTGATTATAGAGGTTAATTCTTCACAACATTTCGTTTCCAGAAGGTTTTAGGATCTCATCGTGTTTGATGATTCATTTTTGAGGGATGTTGAAAAATATTCGAATGCTTGCACCTGGACACTTATTTGAGGTGTTGCTTTGTAGTAAGAGCGTTTGTTCAAGTGAAGCGCTTATAAGGAAATCTGACTTTTTGTTACAAATAAAAACTTTTTCTGTCATCTAATAACCATTTTGGGAAAAAGAAATAAAGAAGTTGAACATGTCATCCTTGTCAGATACAGTGAATGACAATGAATACTGTTATTACAGTATATAAGATGTTTTTGATTGTGGAGAAAGAAAAAACGTCTAAAGTAGCATGTCATGTACATTTACAAGTATGCAGCATCTCTTTCTCTTTCTCTCTCGAAAACTTGCTATACAGGTTTTTCAAGAAAATTTTAATTCCTCTTGGGAATGGACTCTTTGTCATACCCATGCATGTTGTACATGTCATTCTTAGCCATGCGTGTCATGAGCATCATTAGATTACCTAACACGGTTCAATACTCATTTCTTCAATTTTACAAAGTATTCAAGTAAGCATCCCCTTTAACTCTGATTTATTTGGGTTGTGCTTATTTGTGAGCACAATCATTTTTACTGTGCTTTTGTTGCCACAAGATTTTCGTCATTTTCTTCAGTCTTGCTTGTGGGTGAAGATTTAGGTTGTAAGCTGAAGTGAGAATTGAAGTTTTGGTTTAATCTTTCTGGAAGAGGGTTTCTATTTGAAGGAATTTGGGTTTTTAGAGACACAGTCAGTTCCAGAAGAAAACAAATTATGCTCCCTTCTGAAAAAGCCTGTTTGACTTGGTTAACCCAAATCTAGAATCTGAGATTCTACGAAACATTGATTTTGTAAGATTGAGATTTGAATCTTGATTTTTTGTTTTCATTTGCAAGCTTCACCATCTATCATGCTTAAAATCAAATCAAATCGAATAGATGATCCAAAGAAGACTTTACAAATGACTGACAATATGATAAGTTTTTTGGTATGTCCGCCACCTCCTAAATCAGCGTGAGTATCATTTTTGGAGCATCTGTCTCAGGAAAACCAACGCACACAGGTTGTTGTGTTTCGGTGGTTTTTGTCATAATATTCTTCTTTCATTTCAGCCAACCAGATTTATCAGATGATATTCTGAGTGCTCTCATCGTACCTGCACCTAATGGTAGTGATGTTGTTTTAAATTCTCAAATTTTTCATCTTTTTTTATTATTTTACTGTTATTTTCTATTACTTGATTCCAAGGTAAGGTTTGCACATCAAAGTAAACTTTTAGGTATCAGTAATCATTGTTGTCGCGTCGACTTCAACTAATACAATAGAAAGTGTCTTTCAAGGTTTTTATAAGGTTACTCTCACAGAAAACCGGTCTGACCTTCAACCCAAGGTCCTCATTTAATAAAAAAGTTTTATGTCCCCTTGAAATTTCCAATGTTGGTTTTCCAAGGTTGAAGAGTTATAAATCCTAACTGTCAGTGATTTGAGATACTTGATAATCATTGTAATGTTGGTTATATAAATGTAAATTGTGTATTTTAAGACTTTGACGAAGATGGCGAAAGCGTTGTGACAGCCAAAACATATGATCCTAACGACAATTTGTGTGAAGTGAAACCAGAAGATATTGATCACTTCCTGAAAGTAAGATCATTTTTGGTCAACTTTAATTTTTCAGAAGAAATTTTTCGATGTCTGTCTGTTGACTGTGTTGGTTTGTTTTTTTTTGCTTTTTTGGAGTTTTTTTTGTAACATGGTTCTTTTATATATTGAATGATATACGTTAAGACCTCCTATACATTTTATATCATCATTCTGGTCACTTTGTCTCAACTGTTCAGCCATTGAACTAAACGATGGTGTTGCAAAGCAAGAGTAGATGTAGTAATAGAGGTCCAGGCCGCATAACATTCATAGTCATATGCCTTCTCAACAACAGGTTGATTATCTTGAACTTATTTCTCTCAAGCCATTAGTTATGCATGTTCTAATTCAGTAACAGCATTAGAAAGTAGGTGTGATGAGAAGTTATTCTGTCTTGTAAGTGTTCATTTGTGGTTGTTTAGCAAACAGAACAAGTGAATATTATGACGAGAGAGATGAATGCTGTTACCATCGAGAGACCTGCTGTTCCAACCAAGATGAAACCAGGTGTGAAGCTGGGTAAAGCTATCATCGAACTTCTGGAAACAGAGAAAACATATGTAAAGGTGTGTTTGATAAAAAAAACAAATCCGGTTCTTGTGAACCATGTATGGATAAGTCATATCTCTTCATCATTTCATCCAGAAAGTGTTTTCATTACACTGGCATCATAACTACATCGTTTGTGGTTCCAGCATTATACTATATTGATTGTTAGTGATGTTGTATCTGTATAAAATAAGATGTATGTTTTCCTCAGAATTTGAACATTTTGTTGGAAAGATATTTAATCCCACTGAAAGAAGAAGATTTCCTTTCTAAAGATGAGGTATGATAACAAAATTCTTTCTACTATCAAATCCTGAATCAATCTTCACTATTTCTGCAGTCACACGAATTGATTTATCTTTTTTATTCTCGTTATGTAGGCAGAGCTGCTTGTCAATAATGTTCGTGAAATTCGCGATTTTCAGCTGACGTTTTTTGAAAAGCTCAAAGTTAGTAGACCCTTCCGCTTATCCACTTGACTTCGATGATCTGACAGTTCGTGAAGATTCTGTTTGTTTTATGTCACTTCTTTTGTGTCGTTATATTTCGTCCATGTTTTTCACAACTAGGAGATCGTGAAAAGTGAACAACACTTTCAAAACTTTTCATCTTCTTCAGATTTCCAGGTACAGGAACCTTTCATTAATTACTTTCTCTCGGTCAAGCGAATAAACTCAATGCAAGCTTCATGTCTATATTTTATCCTCACTTCACAGTGGTGTATCACAATTTAACGTTTCTAACATTTGGTTGGGCATAGTACTCCTATTCGGTTCCTTCAGCTAATTGCTCTTGCCTTGATATCTTTGTTAGAATGTCTTGTACTCGATTGGAGAAACGTTTTTGGAGTACGTCAGCAAGTTCAAACTGTATAGCACCTTCTGTTCATGTCATTCTCGAGCGGTGAAACTTCTTGAGCTCAGTAAGTTTTCGATGTTGTTTCATTTCCCTTTAAGTACAAGGCATCCATTTAAGAATGGAAGACATCAAAACTTAGGGTGGCAGTTTTTAAATTGCTTTGAAAATCCATACTTAGAGCGACTGGATCTAGAAAATTTGTTATTTTCTAATAACCGCCCGGGTGCTTATAAGAGGGAGGCGCGTAGAAGAGAGGGGCGCTTAAAAGAGGAAATGCGGTACCTATGACCTAGTGTAGAAAATACGCCATTTAGTTCAAATTCTGGCCTTAAGATATCACCAGTAGTATTCCTCCAACTTTTTATCAAACGCTGTTTTATTCATCTACTTAAATATTATTATAAGTAACTGTCTCCTGTAATCCTCATAAGTTTAAAAAGATGTTACTTTTGTATGGTCTTTGCTTTAAAACACTAGACGAGTTCATATATTTCCCATTTTTCTTTAGATTCGAATGAAGCGTTGAAAGCTTTCTTGATAGCGAGAAACCCTAAACAACAGCATACAGGGACACTAGAGTCCTACCTTATCACCCCTATTCAGGTATGTTCCCAGTGTGCAAAGAGCCGCTGCGACAAACAGTATTTTCATTGAAATAATGTGTTAATCTGCCTTTCTATTGAAATATACTATTTTAAGTGACTTTGTACCAAGTTGGTCCACTTGGCTGTCCTCTTGTTAAATAGAAGTAAATGAGATATACTATAATAAAGTGACTTTGTACCAAGTTTGTCCAATTGCCTGTCGTCTTGTTAAGTAGAAGTAAATGACATGTTAAATGCTTACCACGAAGCTCATAGGCAGTCGACATAACTGAATTTATCTTATTTTCTTATTTCATGTGACAATATATTGAAACTATTTTGAAGTGTTAAAAAAATGACTTGCGCTCCAGGCTAGTGGTTAGGCATAAGAACCCTCGTCACAGTCTAGTTCTGATTCGCGATTCCAAACAGTATGTTTTTGATACCTTTCCATTCAACACATACCATCCACCTAGTGAGAATTCCTTAAACAGTTTTTCTATGAGCAGTTCGCAGGATTCAAACGAAGATCTAATTGTTCGCAGTAATTTCAATTCCAATCGTGTATTTACAGAGAATTCTTCGGTATCCTTTGCTAATGAAAGCAATGCTGACGTTGATGGACAATGACAGTGAAGAGTATACCTGCTTGAAAAACGCTTTAGTAAGTGTGGAGAAGGTAGCGGATTACATCAACGAAATGCAGCGAATCAGCGAAACATACACCCCGGTCTTTCAAGAGATGGCTACAGAATTCGTTAATATAGAGGTACTTTTTCATTTACAATGTCGATCGACATTTTATTCCATATCTTATTTACTTGTCTCAACCTCGACTTCAGACGTCAGACATGGGCGTGGACAACTTGCTACACTACGGTCGTGTTCGGTGGCTGAACAGTTGGGACGGAGCGACCAAGAATGCGTTTGATTCTGTCAGGCAAGATGATCCAGAAAACTTAACTATATTCAGTAAGTACTGTGTGTCCGACGGTCTGTATAAGTCTTACCCTTACTTCGGATAACGTAAAATTATATCACATAGATGCATAAGGTTGTCAAGGTTGTCAAGATGGACTTCTAAAGATCTTGAAATTTTTTTTTAAGCTCGTTAGAAACCATGTTTGTATCGGTCACGTGATGAAGGGGAGCATAACACTCTCATAAAGGCCACGTGACTAGTAGAAGCATCACGAGTTTGATATGTTTATTGACGTTTTCTTGGTTTCTGTCAATCATACTTGTATGTTTGGTTTTTTGTTTTTAGTATTCAAGAAAGCTGTAGTGTTGATATCGTACGATCCGAAACTTCAGAAACAGGTACAAAGTTGCTCATTCCTTAAGTAAAAATAGTTCTGGGTAAATATTGTTCTTATTGCCTCTCATTCAGATTTTCTGTGTTTTCATTGCGTGTTCTCTCACTTTGATTATAATCCCCGTATTTTGAAACACGCTCTTTTGTCCTAAGCCATACGTTAGGCTATTTTCACGTTTATTCGATTGCTTCCTATCATTTTACAGAGTGTTGGAATGCTATATCTACAGCAAACTGTCTATAACTCGAGTATGGGGGATTCCACTACACTTTCCGTATTTCTCATTGTCATTTTCAATAATGACTGCAAAAAAGAATTGCCGGTCAAATTGTTGAATGAGCACTTTTGATGACGTTATCCTCACACAAAGGCAGTTGTTTCCATATACTTCGCCTGCGTGGTCTGGCATTCGAAAATTTGTTCAGTTACAAAATATATTTCCACTTTAGTTTCAGATATACGAGGGTGTGATACAAATACCTACGCAGAAATTAGTTTGGCCAATGACTTTTACTGTTTTTAAAACTTTCCCTTTTTTATTTCCTAAGACGTCGCCTTCAAGTTCAGTGAATATCAACTCGCATATGAATATCAAATTTCACGTGATGATTCCAGTTTCGAAGTTGCTGCTTCGTGACCACGCCTGGTCCGAAAACGGTAACTCTCTTCTCTTCTCTTTGAACACGGACAAGTTTTGTCCGTTCTTTTCTTCCATCTTTAACTTTAATGTTTTATTGTAGATACTAATCAGGTTTGGGAGATTGTTGACACGTGCGAGGGAGAGGAAGAACTGCACACTACATACATGTTTATGAACAGGTAAATGTGACGTCACGAAGTGCAGTCAGTCCATGAATATGTTCCATTCCATTCGTTTAAGCGGTTTTGTGATGAAGAATGATGTTTTTGGCACATGATAAAACTTCAAAAGTAAACAAAAGGTCTTCGGAACAGTTATTTTACCATTCTGTATTGTTCCCTGCGAGATAAATCTTCAAAAAGTCACAATGTGTATATCTATATATAGATATAACATTTTTCTTTTGATATATCAAAATGCACTCCTTCGCGGTGATGTTCTCAACAAATTTGCCCAATTGGTTTTCGAGACCTTTCAATATGAATCAATTCTCGAAATCAACCCTTTGAATTCTATCATATGCCAGATTATCATTTGTCATCACAGGATCTCTTTCAGGCTGGTTTTCTGTAAGAAAATCGTTATCCGTAACTAATTTACAAGCACCGTTAATATTTGTCTTTCTGATATTCATATATCTAGCTTACAGGTTTAGCTTTTGTAAAGTATGCAAAAAAGCGACCTCGTATTAGCCATATGTGAGTTCTCCCAATTTTTTCTCAGAACTGGCGAAGAGAAGAAGGTCTTTGTGAATGCTATAAAGGAATCGAAAAAGCTCAATAAGTTCTCCAACTCATTTCCTCTATTGGGAGACAAGCAACCACTCCGAGTCAACGTTTCGCGTAATAAATCAACGATGGATAGCCGTCGATCGTCGGCATCCGTGAAAAGTGAAGGTACGAAGATAAAATCGAGTTTCAGTAGAAAAGACAAAACATCCAAACAAACCGCTGGCCTACAAAGTCCAACACTAAAAAAGTTTGGAAACAAGCTTCTTGGGAAATCCTGATTTTTCACTATACCTTGATGGATGATAATCAAAGGATAAGAAAGATAGCGGAATGGCTGTTTCTGTTTATAAAACAAAAATAAATGAACTTCGCTACTTTTCAGTGAATCTATTTATCCTGGACAGTCTCAATCAGGAAGAGTACAGCCATATTTATTCATCTTTCTTCTTAGAGTGTTGTATGTCGGAGTGATATGCATTTTGCTCACGTTTCTTTTCATTTCAACATCTTGGACATCTTGAAGGTACGAAGTAGCTGAAAATACGACACGGATTTCTTTATGGTTTTTTTTTTATTCTTTTATATATATATTATATATATTTATATATATATATTGTAGATAGAAATTTTAGAAGGGCAATAGGCACGAGGAAATCTTTTTGTAAAGATTAATTTTGATAATATATAATGAGATATATATTAGACGTGAGACGCTAATTGTTGGTTTTACTGTATTAGATGTATGAGTGAATATTTTTAATGATTTCGAATGAGAAACCCGTCTCTCGTGATTGTGCTTAGGTCATTACGCGCCATTTTTACTTAAACTTATTTCAACAATTCTTTCAAGCAGTTTCTCTTATTCCATTATCTCCATAATATGCTATACACCGTCATGCTATACTTTAACTGCCTGCTGTGGGATTTTCATAAGGGTTCGATATTGTGCCATTGAGAATGTCAGTTTGTCAAACGCTTTCATTTTTCCATTGAGATATTTTGAATGATCATATCTCGTTGCATTCTTGGAATTGTATAATGTATGAAGAACTGACATTTTTCATTGATAACTAACTACATAGAATTTTCCTTTTGCACTAGAAAGTGGAGATCTTAGCGAGGAAATTGTTTCTAACAAAAATGCTTACGATTCAAATATTAATTCAAATCCTGCGCGGATGTTTATCTGTCTAGATATTTAAAGCACAAGTATTTTGTCTCGTTTCCGTGTTGAATAAAATTTAAGTTTTCTTATTTTGTGGCATCTTCTACGGTGGTGTGTTTCATTTCGCGACTTAGCAACTTCTCCATTGTATATATTAACCAGTGGGCAAATTTGTTAAAATTCACTGCGAAGGAGTGCATTTCTATACTAATAAACTCATTATTTCAAAAAAATGCTCTTCATCGCAGTAACTTTTTTGCGGTTTTTTCCCACTGGGGAGAAACTCACTAAAGTGAGTGGGTGTAGTTTTCTCCAACAAATAACTCTTGATGTCTTGGTTGTGCTAATTTTTTGTAGCTGTATTTTTTTATTGACATTTATTAAACCCAAAATGATATTTATCATGTCAGACATTTTCAGTCTGCCCCTACCAATTCCAAACTAGCAAATTCCTCTTGATTTTAAAATGAGGCACAGGTATACCCTTTCTTGACGCCTGACACCTCTGATACCAATTATATAGCGATTTTGCAAAAGTTCAACCAGGGATATGCTAAAGCGTAGCTAGATGCAGAAAGAGATTCGACAAGCAAAGATGTTCATTCAATTTCTTTTGTTTTAAGAAAACAAAGATGGACCTATGTGTGTCAGAAATGGCGGCCATGCAGCATGAAGCGATCAAAATGATAAGTCAAAAAAGCTCCTTTTTACTTCATCTATACGTTTTCTGTACAATTCCAGTTCAGTCAGGCTTGTGTCTTTTAGGTTTTTAAACAAGATTTAAATTTTATCCTGCCTTATAAGGATGGTAAACAGCCATTTATAACCTGAAACAGAGCGAAATCTGTTGGTGTTATATCGATGGAAGGAGGAATTCCCTGATTTCCTGCTAATTTTCAAGGCAAGATAAAGCATTAAATTTATCAAATTTCATAAAAATATAATCAGAGGAAGACCACGATTTCTCACGACTTTCATTTTTCTGGGGTATACATATCTACGCCATTTTCTTTTCGTCTATGTCTTTTACCGTTACTTTAATCACGTGATTTCCAGTAACTTCTTGTATGTCATGTGATAGTATTCTGAACCAACCTCGAACCCAAGGTCTCTTGCCTTTTTGATATACGGAGAAGGCAAGAGATCCTGGGTTGGAGGTTGCATTCTGAACTGCAAGGACACCTATGCCTTAAGGGAACTCATTTTCAAGGGTACAAATTTTCGTGGAAGATATTTTTGCGGAACTTATTTTCGCGTTTTTTGGCCCTTTCAGTGAAAATAAGTTCCGCAAAATAGAAAATAATGGCTTGACTGCGAAGATTAGCTCCACGAAATTTATGATTTTTAAACCGCTAAATCACTGGTTCAATTTTTAGCACCACTGATCCACTGTTTGCAGCTTCATAATTCAGTAAATCGAAATTAAGTTGAGATCCAAACCGTTTCCGAAATCATAAACATCTTGTAATCGAATTTTTTGGATTTCTGCGTAAGCAAGAAATACTTTACGATCGTCTTTGTTTTTCTGTTTTTTCATCTTACTGTCCAAACCTACGCATCCAAACCTAAGATCCTTTGTTTCATGTGTGGGCTGAAGTGCTTTTTTGCTCTGGATACATACAGCTACGCATTTTTGTTTCTTAAATTTCATTGGTTCATAAAAAAGCCGTCTCAATCGTGATTGGTGAATTATGCTAGATTTCTACGAAAGGGTGCTAATATAGCCACCTTAACTTCAATAGCGACAGTTTATTGGCTTGAATTTCCGCCATGTGATCATCCGGGTATTTTTCGACTTCACATTTGCACGCCGTTCGCATAATGGTAGAAGAAACCGAAGAAACCCACTTAGACTTCCACGTGTTGATTGATCAATATTGAACAGATTTAAAAGAAAATTTAAGGGAGAAGGGGAGAAATTTATAATTGTGACCGTCCAGGGGATTTTGATAACAAACGATAAAACGTTATCTATATATTAATACCCGATTCTCCGTCTGTCTGTCTGTTTGTTTGTTTGTTTGTTTGTTCGTTTGTTTGTAAGTCACGCAAAGTGGTAGATGGAGTTGTGAGCGAAATTATTTCTTTTTTTGTGTGCGACGTGAGTTCGAAGCAAATACATTGCAATCCCAATCGAACGTGACTTTTTTTGGCTGATGAACTAATAGGAATAACGTTTTGTTTTTATTATTATTGTTAGTTTTATATTCCAGGTTGACTTGGCTTTGAAAACAATACATCAACTAAAGCAGCAGTGGCAGAACGTGGCAGCATATGTTCGGTTTGCCACTAACTCTTGCCTGACTGTCTGAGACGGGTGAACTTTTTTTTTGAGCAATCAAAATGTTTAAAAACCGATAGGTAAAAAAAGAGTATCATATCAAAACAAAATGATTTTTTTTTGTTTTTTTTTTTTTGCTTTTCTTTTAATAAATTAATTTCTTCTTTTAATTGTTAAGCGTTCTGATCGAACGTTTTTTTATTCTATTTATTCATTTAGCACGTGCCTTTTTTCTCTCCTCCGTGTGAATTTTTTAAGAAGAGAAACCAGTTTCCTCCTGTTTGATAGCACCCATGTTAGAGCGCGTAACGTTTTTAAAACAAAAGCTAATAAAAAGTTTTTTTCTCTCTACGTTTTGAGTGTATTGTTGTACTGATCAACGATTGTTTTAAAAAACTAGCCACCAAGGTGGCGTCGCTCGCCACCCATGTTCAGCCTGCGTTGTATCACCACCTGCTCCAAATTATTGCACTTAAAACCAGCGATAAGACTTTCTTTGCTGCTGGCTTTATCGCTAAATAAAGCTCGTTTGCACGTGAACAGAAATACGTTCCTGGTGTTTCAAATCTTGCATGTTCTTAACCCGTTTATTGTCGCGGTCGCATTTAAAATGTCAGCAGACTTTCTTGCTTTACACAATACATTCCCAACGTGAACTTCACGTGGTTTTTCTTTGCGATTTTAAATCAATCAAATATCAGTTTAACAATACACTCAAAACGCAGAGAGAGAAAACTTTTCAACTTATTATTAGCTTTTGTTTTACGCGCTCTAACATGGGTGCTGTCAGAAGTAGGTGAAAAAACGGTTTCTCTTAAAAAGATCACACGGGAGGACAAAAAAATCCACGTGCTAAATGAATGAAGTGAATCAAAAACGTTCGATCAGATTAAAATAGATTAAAAGAAATCGATTAAAAGAAATTAAAATAACTATTAAGACAAAAGCAAAAAAATATTTTGTTTCATGATACTCTTTTTTTACCTATCGGGTTTTAAACATTTTGATTGCTCGAAAAAAAGTTCACCCGTCTCAGACAGTCAGGCAAGCGTTAGGATACACTGGCAAACCGAACATGCTGCCACGTTCTGCCACTGCTGCTTTTTGTCCAAAATGTTTAATCAGTTAGTTTCTTTGTATTTAGTTGATGTATTGTTTTCAAAGCCAAGTCAGCGTGGAATATAAAACTAACAATAATAATAAAAACAAAACGTTATTCCTATTAGTTCATCAGCCAAAAAAAGTCATGTTCGATTGGGGTTGCAATGTATTTGCTTCGAACTCACGTCGCACACAAAAAAAGAAATAATTTTGATCACAACTCAATCTACCATTTTGCGTGACTTACAAACAAACAAACAAACAAACAGACAGACGGAGAATCGGCTATTAATATATAGATAAATACACATGAAATTTGGGTTTTTTTGGAACCATTGTTTAAACTGATATTTGATATTTGATTTCGAATCTGCCTCTAGGATAACTGACGTTTTTTCGGGTCCGCGATACAGGCGATGGGGTGACGAAAAATTTGGGTCTAATTTATTTGGGAGAGATCTGTGACGTCATCAAAATCTTTGAAGAATGATATCTCTGTAACGGTTGATCGTAGCGGAACGATCCCATACATTTTTTTATCAGTTTTTCGAGCTCTACAACATGGTAACACTTTTGGTTGCCAATTCCTTAATTTTAATTTTCGTGAAGTCAACGCATGCTGAACATGGGCGGCGAGCGACGCCGCCTTGGCGGCTAGTCTATATATTAATAGCCGATTCTCTGTCTGTCTGTCTGTTTGTTTGTTTGTTTGTAAGTCACGCAAAATGGTAGATTGAGTTGTGAGCGAAATTATTTCTTTTTTTGTGTGCGACGTGAGTTCGAAGCAAATACATTGCAACCCCAACCGAACGTGACTTTTTTTGGCTGATCATAGTTAATAGAAAAGAACTGGTTAAGAAACGAGTGAAAACTTCAAAAAAGGCCGCGTTGTTTTGATTTTTATGTTAAAATGTATTGTCACGTGACCCTGACCCTGCACATAGTTTTGAAAATGGCTACTGGCGAAGGTGAACAAACCACTCACAACTATTTTGACAAAGAATTTGACGAATTTCTACAGAAATTTGAAGAAAATGAAGAATTGGAGGAATTGGAGGAGATAGTTTCAGTTCATGTAAGACATAAAACTTTTTTCTCATTTGAACAGAGTTAATGGTAGTACATAAAATGAAATAAAATGACGAGACGACACTTATAATATACTTGCTGGACTCTCATATCCATTTATTAGGTTAATATATATAATATTTACAGATGCATGTATTTTTATAGATCGAAATGGGAAGTTTTAAGTGCATGATTTGCAGCAAAATTTGCAAAAGTGAAGTTGGTTTGAAGTTACACACAAGAAAGAAACACAAGTCTAGTTTTGATGATAATGTAGAGAGTAGTGATGCTGGTGTTATATCTCACTGACGTATCCAGTGGGAATTTGATACCGCGAGTGCGGTATCGGCGCCCAAACTCAGGCGCCCAAACTCTGACTTTTCAAAATAAAAAATAACAATTTAAAAAAAAACAAAAAAAACTGCACTCACAAAGATTCCTTCTAACATTAAACAAACTAATAAAACTTTATTAGTTTATTTACAACCTATTTTGTGCACTCTGTGACAATTAATTTTTCATTCGTCTATGTTGCTTATTAAACGATGGCGTCACGACGAATGTTTTTGCATGCAGGCAGGTGATATTATCGAAAAAGAAAACATTGCATTGCTTTTTGTTGCGCGTGATATATTTATTGAAAGAAACAAAACTTGCATTGTGTATTTCTTTTCGTTGCACATGTTTTTCAAATCAATGCTTCTTTATACACAACTCATCTTTCGTGCACGCGATTAATGCGATCGTTTTAGTTGGCCCTGAAAAATTGACTGATGAGGATTACGAGGCATTGATCGATGCGTATAGTGCGAGTATCAATACGCGCATTGAACTCTGATCTTTTATCACTGCAAGTTGTCTTTATTTTCGGAGTTTTTTTGTAGCTTTTCGGGAAAAGCTGATGCATCAACGCCATTTCGTATTCGAAAAAATAATACACAATTTTACATATGAAACCACAAGTAGAACGAATTAGATTTTATACAGGTCATTCGAAATTCACTTGTGAAAATATGAAGTATAAAGAGAAAGGCACTCAGTCTCCTGTGTTTGGGGTTCACAGGTTAAATCGTCCCCCTTACTTCACTCTCCTTCAATACCTTTGAGAGTATACATAAGCATGTACGTTCACATTACGATTAATTATTCCACGTCTTGGATGCCATGTACGGGCCAATTGAGCACGTTAACCTACTGTCTTCTGTAATAATTATGATACTGAATGGAAGTGCATTTTCCAGCAATGTAGACCACATAAAAATAAAAAATTTTCCGCCCCTCAGGCCTCACCATGGGGCCTTCGGGTGACGCTGAAACAAGCAAATTTTGAAATGAGCAAAGCGGTGTCCCCAAATAATCTCTGGATACGACACTGTATCTGTAACTGATTTTCGAAGTTGTTTAATTGATGCAATCCAAAAAGTTGTAGTTACTGATGTTTATCCACAGGAGATAATAAATGGAGTCAAAGAAGTAGAAAATATCAGTTGTGAAACACTCTTGCCAGAAATATTGAAAGATGTTTCATTTTCCTCAGGTGAAAAGTTTTATGGCACATATTACAGAAATATAATAAGGGCTGTAGATAAAGTAAATGCTACTGGTAACTTCCACGAAAGTGCTTTAAAAATTGTTCTGATGAAAACAGCAGAGCTGATTTTTATAAAAGTACAAAAATATTCTGAAAATCAGAATATAGGAACACCAAAAAGTATCGACAAAAAACAATTAGCTGCTTTGCAATATATTGGTGGATACATTTTAAATAAAACCTCTAAAAAATTAAAATTAGCCAAGAACACAGATGAAAATCAACAAGCATTGATGTTGATACAAGCATGTACATGTGCAAATAAAACTGATCTTAATCAACGACTCATTACAGCTCTTGATCGTGGTGGACTTTCATACATTAATGACAGTTTTCAAAAAATTTTAGTTGTGGCAGAGAAATATTTCACTTCAAGAATATCAAATGTTAATTTACGTTCTATTCCTTTTGAAGAAATGGCTATGAAGCTGTGCCAATTGCAATTTGTCAGAGACACATTATGTGACATATCAGAAAATATAGAAACAAAAATTTCAAATGAAGTGATGAAGAATGTTATTTTTAAGCTGCTTCATTTATATCTGAAAGTTCGTTCTTTTTCGTATGCAAAAAACCATGTTGAGAAATACAAAGTAGTTAAAGAAGGATTGAAGAAAAAATCTTTGAGAAAAGAACTCAAAACATCAACAAAATCCACTGACTGAAAAGGTAATATATATCACTTCTTATCTCTTTTAAAATACTTCTTTCTAATATATATAATATATGTATACAGTGCTGAAAGAACTTAATTGCTTTTAAAATTAGAACCAGGTTTTAGAAAAATAATTTTGATGCAGTAAAATTATAAATAAAAAATAAAATAAATAAAACACATTGAAATGATCACTCTGTTGAATGGAAGGTTGTTTTTAAAACTCCATCAGAATAGTCGAAGCAGAAAGGTAGTTTAATTTTGGCTCCTAGCATTTTGAAACATTTATTTTTAGAAACATACACATACACACTTGTCTAAACTCTTAAATCCAAAACCAATGAAAAAGAGTTTGAAACCATTAAAATAGACTATCTTTTGCTTTTTCGCTTTGGAACAGGTTCTACAGATATATTTTCCCATGACCTTTTTTTGTCATACTTTCCACGCATATTTCCAGATGTGAAGCTTACATCTCTCTGAATTCTGATAGTGTTATCGTTGTATCCAAAATGAACTATGTTAGGATTGTCTGATCGTCTTCCCAATTTGCGCTGGTTTCCAAAGTATTCTTCCACTGGGTCTTGACAAAATCTTTCAGTTAAGACGTATTCAAAACCCTGCATCAGTAAAAATTTAGTGCATTCAATGGTTGAGTGGATTGTAATTTGCAGGCCTTCAAATGTTTGCCAAGACATGAACATTTTAGATCGATCTTTCTTTGTAAAGTTTCCTGGTCGTGCTTCAATATTGTTTTTCCATTCTGTCAGATAGCTTAAGAATTGATTTTTCAGCCATTCAAATCTTGCATCATCAACTTCGGTGTATGGTTTGAGAAAGGGCTTTCTTTTCAAAATATGTTCCTTTAAACTTCTAACATTAAGACAGTCAAAGAAGGAGTCAAACATTTGGCAAAATTTAGCTGTTTCTTTTGCATCCTCTGGGCCAAACTCCTGTAGTACATTTGCCATTGTTTGGCTGAGAACTTGCACTGCATACTTTACTGTCATTACTGAATACGAGGATAGATTGATGTGGTCATATGTCAGCTTATTCATAACCTTTAGGCTATTGTCCAGGTCTTGATAATATATCTGTGCAATATGCTGCCATAATAAATATTTGTTGTTATTCCACATTAGTCTGCTATAGCTACCTGCACCTGAATTGTAAAGACAGTTTCTGGCTGTTTTTAACAGATGTGGGGCATCTGAGAAGAAGTATATATATCGATCTGGAGCAAATAAGTTTATTGTTTTGTTGCAAATTTCATTTTCAGAGTTCAAGCTCCTGTGTAGTCTGTAAAATCTACGGTTAGATGATGCACCATCGCTAGTTGTTGCAATTACTTTTAAATTGCATACCAGTTCCAAAATAGAAACACCTTCCCAAAATATTGGTATTAGCTGTGCAGAAGTGACACTATTTGTTGCAAAATAAGCAAAGCTATATTCTAAAATGGATGCCAACCCACGTACCAGGAACACCAGTGCATGGGTTGCTAATTCATTCCTATCTTTATCTAAAGTTGAAAAATTGACATCAGGATCTCCAAGGTCTGTAAAACCAATGAGTTGTCCTGAATGCTTATCAAAAACAAGATTAGCTTTAATTTTCATTTCATCAAACAGGAGTACGACATAGCGTTGGATTTCACTGTAGTTGCTTGTTAATTTTATCAAGTCATTGATGACCTGTTTTCTAAATCCAGTTTCAGGACGGATGTAGTTCTTATAGTCTCTCAATGTTCTTCTACTTGGAAGTATCAGTATTTTACTGTCTCTAATTTCATCGTAGGTTGATGGTGATTTTGCAGCCAAGGACAAACAATACCTTATTATCATTGGATGATATTTAACTCCTTTGGGTGAACACTGAAACATACGTTGCTGTTGTTGCCAGAATAACTCCATAAATGGTGTCATCTTTCGTTTACTATTAGAAAGGATTTTAGTAAGATCATCATTCATTATTTGATCAACTTGGAAGCTATTTTCGGAGAGCTCAAGCTGCATGTTTTTCAACTCTTGCTCCAATTGTGCACACTTCAACCGTTCTTGCCGAAGAGTTAATACGATTCTCTCAGATGATGTTGCAGATATCGGAGCTTTTCGTTTAGCTGGTTGTAATAGTTTACATTTTTTGTAAATTTTAGTTGTTAATTGTTTGCAAGTCGTACAAGTTGCGTCGCTGTCTTTCTCTAGCAGCAACTGACATGCAATATGTCTGACGTAAACGTGACTTGGAAACGGATTTAGTGGCTTCTCATCATCTTCACTTTCCTTATGTTCAGTTTTGGGAATAACATGTAACATTGTTTGTTTTAAGTCAGTGTTATTTTCCAAGCCCTTGCAAATTTGTTTGTCTTCTAACAAGTTTATGAGTTGCGAGACAGTTACATTTTTCATGGAGCGTTTGTATTTCTTGTAAATTATGTGGTCTTCTGGAAGGAACCAATTATAGATCAGGATTGTGAAACCCAGTCCATCATCAATTTTTAATGTAAACATAGCGACCGTGTATTGTAGCGTTTCTTTTCGTAAAATGAAATCTTTGTCTGTTATTTCAGCCTGCCAACCATACGAAATCTTTAGGTCTTTGTACCTGGTTATTAATTCTTGGAGACTCCTGTAATATGAATGAATTTGTGGTTTCGCAATTATTCGTTGTGTTGGAGCATTTCTACTTTTTTTCGGCTTCGTCGATTTTTCTAATGACTTTGCGGGCATATGTAACACAGGTATTGCTCCTTTCTTGACTTTTTTCTTTATCATTTTTGTCGATGTAACTAGAAAATATTTACATGCAATATTTATATATGTTAAGTGCTGTGTAACATTACGTAATTACATTATTAACTAACAATAACTTACATGTTTCAATGTCGTTTTCATGAAAGTGTCTCTCACAAGTATACACAGTATCATTTTCAATTTTCCTTTTAAAATTTGCATCGATAACTCGAGATTTAGTTATCTCATTTAACCATAGTTTGCGCCAGGCATCATCAACTCCAGCGGCAGGGAGTTTAAATATTCCTACCCCTTTCGTTCTTCTATTCGTACCACAACCCACAATACAACAATTCTCTCCAGGCATTATTTTACAAACATATCACAATCAATAAGTACGATGTTTCATTTGCGTTTTTTTTTTTATTTTTATTCGTATTTGCTTTGAACCAATTCCTAATATTTTGTAAGTACTAGTAAGTTAGAGTTAATGAACCCTCTCCTCAAAGGAGATTTTTCTAGGAATTCCATCGACTTTCATTGTATTCTACATGTTTTCCACGCGAGGAGAAGAGTTATTCCTGCAACTCTCTTTGCGGATGTTGGGAAATATTTAAATTTCTTTTTCTTTTTCTATTAATAATTTGAATATTTGCTAGTACTTTTTGTGTGTTTTCATTTTATAATTCATAAAAAAATTTAATGTGTGCAGGGTCACGCTTCATTAAACACAAGAAAACTAAACAATAACATAATTCAATCGGTTTCCAAACCAGTCTTTTTTCTATTAACTATGGGCTGATGAACTAATAGGAATAACGTTTTGTTTTTATCATTATTGTTAGTTTTATATTCCACGTTGACATGGCTTTGAAAACAGTACATCAACTAAATACAAAGAAACTAACTGATTAAACATTTTGGACAAAAAGCAGCAGTGGCAGAACGTGGCAGCATATGTTCGGTTTGCCACTAACTCTTGCCTGACTGTCTGAGACGGGTGAACTTTTTTTTGAGCAATCAAAATGTTTAAAAACCGATAGGTAAAAAAAGAGTATCATAAAACAAAATGTTTTTTTTTGCTTTTCTTTTAATAATTTAATTTCTTCTTTTAATTGTTAAGCGTTCTGATCGAACGTTTTTTTTATTCTATTTATTCATTTAGCACGTGCCTTTTTTTCTCTCCTCCCGTGTGAACTTTTTAAGAAGAGAAACCATTTTCCCCCTGTTTGTTAGCACCCATGTTAGAGCGCGTAACTTTTTTAAATCAAAAGCTAATAAAAAGTTGAAGTTTTTTCTCCCTACGTTCTCAGTGTATTGTTGTATTGATCAACGATTGTTTTAAAAAATAAATAAGTAACACATCATGAAATTTGGGTTTTTATGAAACCATTGTTTAAACTGATATTTGATACCGTAAACCTCCGAATATAATCCCTGGGCTTATACAAGTTCGTAAGCTTTTTTTGGGTGGGCTTATACACGGGGGTGGGCTTATACACGGGTGGGCTTATACATGGAAAACAATAGCAACATATTAAATATCTATGCATATGTTTTACGTAATAAAAACTTTTCACTCATCGCCACTTTCTTCACTATCTTCACTTTCGCTATCACCATTATCTTCACTTTCGCTCGACGTCGCTGTCTCTACATTGTCTCCGGTACCATCATCTTCTTCCTCGCTTGATGTTTCAAGGTGGAATTCCTCCTCTGGTTGAGGCATTGTATAGTTATATGGACCAAATATCAATAGAGGACTAGTTTGTAAAGAACTGAAGAAATAGCTTGTACTTGTATGTTTTTGCAAAAAAAAAGTTTTTTAGTAAAAGAAAAACAACCATGAAATTTTCCCTTCCAATATTATGGGCTTATACACGGGTGGGCTTATACACGGGTGGGCTTATACATGGAAATCGTTAGTAATGAGTAAAATGATGGGCTTATACACGGGTGGGCTTATAGACGGGTGGGCTTATATTCGGAGGTTTACGGTATTTGATTTCGAATCTGCCTCTTGCTGAACACAGGTTGTACGAGCCGTTTTTCAAGAAATATGAGGTTTTCTGGGGTCTCCGGGGTGACACAGAACAGGTGCACATGGGCGGCGAGCGACGCCGCCTTTGGCGGCTAGTCTATATATTAATAGCCGATTCTCTGTTTGTTTGTTTGTGCGTTTGTTTGTTTGTAAGTCACGCAAAATGGTAGATTGAGTTGTGAGAGTGATTATTTTATTTTATTTTGTGCGACGTCAGTGTGAAACCATTGTATTGAGACCCTAATCGAATGAGACGTTTAGGGAAAATTATCTCGGTAACCAATAGGGATAACTGACGTTTTTTGGGGTCCGCGATGCAGGCGATAGAGTGACGAAAAATTTGGGTGTAATTTTTTGGGGGGACGGGTCTATGACGTCATCAAAATTTTGATCGACGATATCTCCGAAACGGTTGATCGTAGAAAAACGATCCCATACATTTTTTTGATCAGTTTTTCGAGCTCTACAACATGGGCACACTTATTATTGCTAAATCCTTAATTTTATTTTTGGTGATCTCAAATTTAGGCCAAGTTTTTTTGGGGGACGGGTCTATGACGTCATCAAAAGTTTTGATCAACAATATTTCCATAACAGTTGGTCGTAACAAAACGATCCCATACATTTTTTTGACCAGTTTCTTGAGCTCTACAACATGGGCACACTTATTATTGCCAAATCCCTAATTTTATTTTTCGTGAAAGAAACGCAGGCTGAAGGTGGACATGGGCGGCGAGCGACGCCGCCTTGGCGGCTAGTATAGTTATAATAGCGTTATCATTTTAAGTCAACCTCGGACCCAGGGTCTCTTGCCTTTTCGATATACGGATAGCGGCAAAGAAGACCCTGGCGAACGCTACAGAATTAACGAATTCTATTGGCTGAAAATATTACAACGACCGCAGGATTTTCGAGCAAAAAGAAGAAATCATCCGAGTTACTACTGAGGAAGATAAGAATTGGAGTCTAAAAATCTAATTATTCAAAATAACATTATTTTAGCTATCATTTCAATTCAAAAAGCACTGTTATGGTAACATTATGTATTTACAATGAGAAAGGCTAACAACAAAAAGTTCTTAAAATAGTCAACAAGTGAACAAGATAAATTTTCATGCTCTTTTGACTGATAAAAACAACAGAATAGTGATGAATTATGGCAGTCTTTGTTAGAAGAATATAGTTTCTAAGAACTTTAATTACCTGTGCTAAAATTTAAGAGCATAATTTAGAAATATGAGGATGACCATCTTCAATCATTTCTGGGAGGAAAACATGAATTTTTTTTATGACACAGTTTTTGAATATTATCAACAATAAAACTACAAAAATCACAAATACATACAAATACATAGTTGAAACATTATTTTATGATCACAGATTGACCTATATTTCCATTATTTAAATATCATACACTTATTAAATTTATATAGCTAATTTCCATTCACTCAGATTCCTTATTAGAATTTAGTGGCTTCAGTTGATGAATATAAATCACAACGTTTCTGAAGCAAAATTGTTCAATATGTGGGTCTAAACAAAGCGTTGCAATCCAGAAATGGGATCAAAAACTAAACCAAGCATGTGCACATACATAGAATGAAAATGTAATCTAATTTTTACTTTACGGTACACAATTTGTAGGATTTTCATAAAAAGGTATACATTGACTTAAGAATTCTAAATCTTAAGCTGTATATCGTTTAGCAAAATACATAAAAGGATAAACTCAGCATATGTTAAAATTTGGTTAAAATCCTGACAGGATCCTACACAAGATCCTACAAGAATTCATAATAAAAATACTTCTTTTTCAGCATACATAATAAGGGTAGTTAACATATACAACAAACATCCATTTTATAAGTTGTGTTTTTCTGTCTTCATTTGTGACAAACGTATAGCTAAATACTTAGGTCACTTACATGAAGAAGTTATAGAGCTTTTTCGAAATAGACATACATCTACTGACCAGTGAACTTAGCAAATTCTGATATAAATAACGATGTTGAATCATTTAATAATTTGAATAAGTTCTTCATCCCAAACATTTATTATGAGAATCTTCTCTCACCACTGCACTGTTGTATATTGTTTATGTATTATCTTCATAGTTTGTTTTTACTTTTTGTGTGCCTTTATTGACTATTTATATTTTCTTTTGTGGAAGATTGAACCTCAATACACTCAAGTTTTACTTTTCTGCTTCTGTTTCTGGATGTGTCTCCAAACAAAATAAACCACAGCTCCTTACAAAGATAAAATCCACACAACACCACACGAATTTTGCAATCTCCCTTTTATCATTCAAGGTTTTCGAATGTAATAACCTTGATAACGAATAAAATCTTTATCAAATCAGAAACACCGTCTTTCCAGAATGCTGTTGAAGTCTTTGACTCGACGAACTATATTTGGTCTCTATATTGGTTGTAATGTGACTATATAAAAAACTGAATGCACGAGACAAAATTTCTTCGGGCCACCTCTTTTAAAAATTACACATATTTTGTGTAATTTTCATGTCACGTGACCAGCGTTCGCCAGGGTCTTCTTTGCCGCTATCCGTATATCGAAAAGGCAAGAGACCCTGGGTTCGAGGTTGCATTTTAAGTAATAGCGTTACTTTATAACGTTATATCGTTATGCATAACGATATAACGTTATATCGTTGTTATAAAGTAACGTTACTGTAACGATAACGATAACGATACAACGTTACAACATAACGATAAAATGTTAATGAAAACCTTTTCTTGTAGTTCTCACAAAAGTAATTATCATGAAATTTTTTTCAGATGTTTCAGCTTACAGCCACTTCCATATAAACTTAAAGTCTGTTCAAAAAATATGTGGACTGATTTCAGCTTTTATATAAAAACCAGGCTCAAGGGAATTGATCGAATTTGCTAAATCTGGTTTCCACATGGTAACTGAAATTAGTCCACATATTTTTTGAACAGACTTTAATAAAAATGAGGACACTGCCTCTCCATTTCCGAAATAAACAATGAATTTGTACTCCGGTAAATTTAATATACCATGGGTTGTTTTTCAGGAATTGCCTTACAGTTCTAACTCTCTTTGTGGTAGTTGTGAAGGTGTGCTTTGAATTTCAGGGAACGATGTATTATCTTTTATTTCCAATGCTTACAAACAAAACACAAACAGTCCAAGGATAACTATATATAAAACCAAAACGTGATTTCAGCCAAAGCATCAGAGAATTCAAATCGAATGTTTACATACATGAACAGAGTGTGTTCGAATGTTTTTAAAATGAAGATGCAATGCAATGCAAATAAAAGATCTTCCTAATGTTTTTCTCATGGGTAGAATGAAGCCAAATTTAAATATTTAAGAAATTTCCCATTAAGAGTGTGTATGCGGCCCTCCAAGATCTTTATTAATGCTATTGAAGTATAGGTCTTCAAAAGGTTTCACGAAGAAAATCTCTGCTAGTGAAAATATTAATCTTTTTGAAAATAAAACGTTTTCCCAAAGGGATTGCAATAGCAATTCTGTCGAACAACTTAAAATAGCATTATAGCGGACGGTTTCTATTAGTTGTAGTTTTTTAAATACATATTGTATCTTTTAACTGTAAATGAATGAGAACCAGGTAATCAGTTCATGCAAATAGGCGAAAAGAAATAGATGTTATGTTAGTATGAAAGTAAAACACAACTTGAGAAAATTTTGAAAATAGAAAAATGAGTTTTTATTGAACAGAATGAACGTTTTTGGGGTTTATACTGTGATCAATACACAAAAAAGAACCTTCTGCATTTACTATGGCATACACATCCTAAGTTGTTACATCTTTTACAAGCGATATTTTTTGTCATGATTTAAAATAAGAAAAATTATTATTCAAAGAACGAAAAACTCTCTCTTACTACTTATTAGATTATTTATTCTTTGAAACATAAACGGCATAGTTTTAAAGTGCGATTGCTGTTGTTGCCTGTCGTGTGCTTTATAATAAACAGGAGACGAATTTATTTGTTGTTATAACTATAAAACGATAAAACGTTATAACGTTACTGATAGAAGAATATAACGTTACCAAAACGATATTATCGTTTCAGTGATAACGTTATAACGTTACTTGAGTATCGTATTAACGTTACATAAGAACGATAAATATCGTTATTTCTTTTGTTCTTTTTAACCATAAAACGTTATAACGTTTTATCGTTTGTTATCAGAATCCCCTGGACGGTCACAATTATCTTACAAAGATTCTACTGCGTTCATTCTTTTCTAAAAACAAGCTCTCGATGCTTTATAAAAACAGTGTGTGAAAAGGAATGCTTTTTTTTTGAAAATGTCTGGGATTCTTTTAAAGCCTTTCTAAATACCTGTTTCATGTGTGGGCTGTGGACAAAAGTCATTCGATTAATATGTCATATTATATATATTAGAATGTTTGAATCTAAAATACAAACAAGGAGAACAAACAAAAGAACAAACAAAAGAACAATGAACTATAAGATAGTGCATGTCATTAGTCATAACTCTCCATCTCCCCCCTAGTTTTACGCAGTAGAACTAAATCCATTTTCCAGTTTCAGGTTCGTAAGTTTTTGGACGCCGCGTGTCTCGAGAGGAATGTCTCATTGGAGTAGAGATGGGAGCTCCCATGTCAACGTTGTCCTCGTCAGGTGCGGTGCCGACGCATGCCGGTGGCCCAACGTTGTCGTCAGGGCGGATAATGGAGCCGGTATGGACAGTGTTAGGCACTTGGTGTGGCATGATGGGTGTGACCACCGATGGGGAATCAGCTGTGTCGCCAGGCTGTGCCAACATGCCAGGAGCTGGAAACGGGGGTGGTTGATGGAGGGAGCGAGGGAGTGTCGCGGGATTGGGTGGTATGGATGGCGGCATCTGTGTCGGTGCTGGGAGGGTTGGTAGTGCGATGTCATCAGGAGACAGGCGTGCCGGGACGAACTGTCGGAGATGTTTTCGGTTTCTCCTGGTCAGGCGCCCAGAGCCATCAACTTTAATGGTATAGCTGTGGTTACCATGGTCCTCGGCGACCGTTCCAGATCGATCCCATCTCCTGGGATAGTTTCCAGCCTGATTTTGGACATAGCAACGGTCTCCGAGATGGAGGGGTGGCATGCCTCGTGAATTCTTGTATAGCTTTTCGGCAGTATGATGGAAGCGTTCTCTCAGTGCCGACTCCTTCTGTGACCATGCTCCGCGCCAAAGTGGATGTACGTGGGGATTGCTGAATGTCTCAAGTCGATTTGAGAAAGCAAACGCATCTCTGATCGGTCGGCCGAAAATTATCTGAGATGGCGATATGTTACAGTTCGGGTCAGGGGTATTCCGTAGGTGCATCATGGCACGAAGAAATCTGTCGGTGTCCAGGGAGCCAGATGGACCTGTGTTCGAACGGAGGAGACGCTTGGCGGTCTTAACTGCTACCTCTGCTCGTCCGTTGGACTGTGGGTAGTAAGCGGAAGACAGTCTGTGCTTCACACCCCAGCGAGAGAGGAAGTCTTCTGTGGCTGCCGCAACGAACTCAGGGCCTCCGTCACTAGATAGCTCTTCGGGTACCCCAAAGCGGGCAAAGTAATTGCGCAGGCACGAAATGAGTCCAGCAGAGCCGGATTGAGGCGAGCCATGCGGTGATGTAAATACGTCGGACCATCCAGAGAGGCGGTCCCCAATGACAAGGAAATGTTGAGCACCGAGGTCGAAGAAGTCTGCGAACACTTTCTCGAATGGAGTAGAAGGTGATACTGAAGGAGGAGAGGGCTGTGCTGGTTGTGAAGGGGCATTTACGATGCAGTCTCTACAACTTGCCCTTGTTCGTTCGATGTCTTGAGTCATCCCTGGCCAAAATACGATAGTACGTGCCCGAGCCCCCATTGTTGAGACCCCCTGGTGCGCAGAGTGCAGGGCTTCCAAGATGGCTGGGCGAAGGGAAAGCGGTATCACAGCTCGATCCTGATAGATGACAACACCATCGGATACATGAAGGCTGTGGCGGTATTGCCAGTATGGAGCAACAGCAGGCTGGTGGCGGGTGTCGTCCGGGAACCCGCAGAGGATAGCGTCCAGTAGAGCTGACATGGCAGTGTCCTTCTTGGTCTCCGAAGCTAGTTGATCCCATGTGACCGATGTGAGGGCAGTTGTGTCTCGACGTATAGCTGCAGCCATCAGCGATTCCGAGTTGTCAGGAGGCAAGGACAGGCCCTCATTATGGGACGGGTGGCGTGATGCAGCGTCGGCAGCAAAGTTGGACTTCCCAGGCAGGTGGATAATATTGAAACACCAGGGAAGCGTTCTCTGTTTCAGCCGGAATAGTCTCGTATTGGATATCTCGTCCAATGTTCTGTCCCCGAAGACTTTGGTGAGCGGCTTATGGTCGGTCGCAACAATGAGGTCTCGACATCCCAGGGTGAACCACTTTGTCTGCTCGAGGCCCCAGCTTATCGCGAGGGCCTCACCTTCGATGGGTGCGTAGTGTTGTTCCGCGGATGACAGGAATCTGGATCCAGCTAGGGTTATCCGCCAACCATCTGGACAGCAGTCAGGTACCTTGCTAGGACAGGAACAGTGGTTTTGCAAAAGAAAGTATCCAATGCCTTGTTTCGACCAATCTGTTTGCAGGCAAGTTGGACGCTCCAAGTCGAATATCTCGACGCCGGATCTGATCGCATCAATAATGGCGGCTTTTGATGAGGAGAAAGCCGCATCCAACGTTTCGTCCCATTGGAACGGGCAGCGGGGTGAAAGAAAGGGACGGAATGGGGCCATGTGCTGACGCAGCTGAGCATAATTCGATACCTGATTGACGAGGCCGAACCAGCTACGAATATCTGTTGTTGAAGAAGGCGTCGGGAAATCCCGATTTGTGCTGATATATTTGTCGAGCGGGTCAATTCTGTCTTCTGTGATCCGAAACCCAGCGAAGTCTACCTCTTTTTTAGCAAATTGGAGCTTCTCGGGGTTCAGCACAATGCCTGCGTTTCCCACAAGGGTTAGGAAGTCGATGGTACGCCACCAATGCTCCTCGAGGTTTTGGTCGTAGTGAAGGGTGTCATCGATGATACGTTCTTTGCGTGGGAACTCCGCTATGATGGCATCGAATCTGCGGTTGTAACCGTCCCCCGACGATAAGAAGCCCTGTGGTGCTCGCTTATAGCGCCATCGACCAATGGGGGTGATAAATGTGGTGAGGTGGCGATCAGACTCACGGAGGGGAAGGCTATGATAGCCGTTCCAGGCGTCCGTCACGGTCTTCCAGGTATCACGTGGGATCCGACGAGCAACATGGAATGGGGATTCAGCATTGTGCGTTTCTCTCCTGCAATGCTTGTTAAGGGGAGAGAGGTCAACTGTCCTGCGTGGGGATCCGTCATGCTTCCTTGTGATAACCATGCGGTGACATCAAGTCACTGCTTCACCAATGGACACCCGTTCGATGACTCCCAGTGCTTCGTCGCGATGTAGGTCTGAATTCACCTTTTCCTGCCAGTGTATTGGCACTGGTATCGCGGTGTGGCAGGCTGTCGGTTTCGCATCATCACGAAGGTGTATCTCTACCGGAGGGAATCCATCCGTGGAAGTTGTTGGTGTGGACAGGTATTGAATGTGGAGCTGGCGTATCGTTGAAGGAGCCAGTCCCGCATTTTGTCATTGTTGGCGGGGTTGCAGGGAAACGGAAGTTGCTTCGGGCGATCAGGGACGATTGTCCTCCGAGGGCAGTTACAAATGCCACCATCGTCGTTCGTCGCTCCACAAATGGATCCATCATTCGACATGGTAGCTTTGCTGATCGTCTCGCAGGGGGCTGTGCAGGTACCGTTGTTAAACTTGCCAATGGTGGGGAAATCGCTATCGATAATTCCCAGCTGGAGCATCGTTTCGTGGGACAGGTATAGCGCGTTGGCATCACGACTGACGTAGACCATTGAGCGAGAAAGGACGGTACCCCCGGAGTTGGTCGTTCCTGTAATGTGTGCGAAGAAGACTCCATCAATGCGAATCGGAGATTTGTTAGCTGCGTTCAGTGACATCTTGGCAGGGTGCAGGTCGGACATCTTAAAGCCAGACTGCAAGTACTGGTCCAGTGACCACAGGTCAGATTGAGCACCTGAGTCAGTGATTCCTTTCACATTAACGATACTGGATGGCCGACTCTCAAGCGATAGCTGCAGGTCAACGGTTGGGTGTTCTCTCATGCGAGCCTTCCTCCATTCGCCTTTGCTAAAAATTTGGTGGTCCGCCGGTAACGTGGTCCGAGGTTTCGAGGGTTTCTGGGACGAGTGGTGATGGACCGATGATATTTGACCAAAGTAGTCCACCGGGGCAACACTCACAGAACTGGCATCTCCCTGCTTCTTGCGCTGTTGGATGTCTCTGTTCTTTTTCCAACAGGTTTCACATCGTGTATGGGGTTTCCGATTCCACCCTCGTGACTTCTTGGAGAACACCTTAAAGGTCCTACCACAATCTGAGCACTCAGCAGTGCTGGACTTGTCAGTCTCACTCGGGGATGTGGGGCGGTGTCTGGCGGGGTTGGCTCTATTGCGACGGTATGATGACAGGGCGGAGATCGATGTGGCTGGGTTAGCATTCCTGGCGGTCTCCCTGTTTTCAACGAAGGCTATAACTTCTGTTATAGCTTTCATCTGGATGTTGTCGGTGCTGAGGGCGTCACGGCGTATATCCAGGTCTGCTATACCATTCAGCAATACGTCCCGCATGACCTCGTCGGTATAGTAGACATTGCCACGGTATGCAGTATTGCAATTACAAAGACCGTTGTACGTGGTCTGGAATTCACAGGTCTCTGCCTTACCCTGAACTCTCGCAGCGAATGTTCGGAATGGCTCGTCAGGGTCCTGTCTCATGGCCAGGAGCTCCGATCTGACCACACCAAGGGCGACAGGAATAACGGCCAAGGTCTTGAGGGTCTGGAGCGCCTCGGTGAGTGGAACAACAGTGAATGCAGGGTTTGCTCGAAGGGCGATGTTGCCAAGGTGTTCATCAGCACATTCAAGTAGCTGACCAGATGCTGCATCCTCTGGGATCATGGATCCAACACGAAAGGTCTCCCACCGTCTGATGAAGGCATTCCAGTCCTCGGTTGTGGAGTTGAGCCGGACCTTAGGACGCTCAAGTCTGGGTGCACTTGGGGCAGCAGGGCCACGTGGGGCAGTGGAAACAGCGTGTGCATGCGAGTGCACGTTCAGTATTGCAGCTGCCCCAATGACGTCAACATCGTCCGTTTGAAACCCACATCCAGGAATTGGGCATGTGAGGACTGTCATAATTAATCTAACACTGCTCAGAGTATTCCAGTAAAAGATTCAAACATGGACAAAAGTCATTCGATTAATATGTCATATTATATATATTAGAATGTTTGAATCTAAAATACAAACAAGGAGAACAAACAAAAGAACAAACAAAAGAACAATGAACTATGAGATAGTGAATGTCATTAGTCATAACTCTCCAGGCTGTAGTGCTTTTTTGCTCTGGATACATACAGCTCAGCTCAGTTTCCTCTTCCAGCTCCAACAACATACAATAATGTTCTGTCTACCCTCTACCTGTGCATCATTTTATGTTTGATGTTTCTCTAGTAGCTATTTTAGCTTATTTACTTGTATATTCTAAATACTGGACATCCTTTAACTCAAATTTCTGCTTTCAGTTATGTTTGCTAATCTTGGTAAGTGTAGGTCTTAGTTTTCATAATCCTAATCTTTTTTTACTTTTTGATGTTTGGGAAGTCTTAGTAATTTGGAAGATTGACCGTACATGCGTAATCACTGTAATATCTGAAAGCATATAAATTTGGTGTTATTTTGTTTATTAAGTTTATTGGGAGTTAACGTAAGTTTCGTATTGTTACAGTTCTCCTTCATAATGCCCTGGCGTGTATACATAATTAAAAGTAAGTTTCGGAATAAATCTTTATAATCTTTTCATGAAATTTAGTTCAGGTAATGCATGTTTCTAAATTAAAAAGATAGCAATGACATATTGTTACTCAAATTAAAGCACAAATTTCTGTTTTCAGTTATGTATGTTGATTTTGTATGATGTATTTTGTAAACATTAAAATCTACGCTTTCCTTTTTGTGCTTGTGAATTATGAATTCTATTAGGATGATAGGCATTTACATTAACTTACATTGTCTTATCTGAATTGATCACTGAATCTTTAATATCATTTCGTACCAACAAAATAAAGAACTTTTATAGTTCTTGACTATATTATCGATGTCAAAACCACCCATGTATGCATTGTAATCTTTCACTGCCTTTGGGGAAACGATGGTAGCTACACTGCCATCCTTGTTTTTACGCCTGATTTCTGTTGCTTCAGTCCCATGAAAATTTGAAATAACATGAACTGGTTTATTGTCCTTCCATTTGTAGACAACAATTCCATCCTTAGAAACTCTGTAGTCAAAATCACCTCGTGCCAAGTCCTTATCCTTTGACAGATCTTTAGGGAGGTACTTTCTATGCATACGTAATGTTCCACAGCAAAGAATCTGATGTGAAAGTAAATACTCCATTAGTGGCATAGATGTGAAAAAGTTATCGACAAAAACTGAATTTCCCTTGTAATGATTTCGTCATTTGATACACAACCTTTTCTCCTAAACCAAAATACTTTGGCATTTCAGTATCAACTCTGTGGTCATTTTTGCCTTGGTAAACCTCAAACTTATAAAGGTAATCATCCATATCAGCCATTGACCAAAGTTTGTAACCTCTTTTTATAGGTTTCATTGGGTTGTATTGTTTTAGAGAACTTCTACCTTTGAAAAGTATCATACTCTCATCAATACTAACATGATGTGACACACTGTAGAGTTTGGTATAACGGTTATTCAAGCTGTCAATCAACGGTCTCAGTTTGTATAGTTTATCAGTATTATTATCTGGTATTGCTAAGTTGTTGTTGATATGAATATTAGATAGTATCTGAAGAAAACGGTTACGAGGTAACACACTGGAGATAAATGGCACTGACAAATCAGGTTCATTGTTCCAATAATTTTTCCAGGATGGAAGTTCATGGTAACCCATCACCATATTGATTCCAATAAATCCATAGAGCTCAGTTTTTTTCAATACTGACACTCTTTTTTGTGACTGCTGGATATATAAATTGCTTTGGTAAAGGATAGAATCCATTATTTCATCATCAAAGAACTTCAAAAAGTAATCCACAGGATTTTCACAATCTGCAAAATGCACAATGACAGGCCCTAAAAAATATAATATGACAAATGTTCTAGATAATTGAATTGTGTAGATCAATCAGGTTGACTCTCTGCTAGTTGTCGCTCGGTGTATTATTGGCTAACACCAGACAGGGGTTTAGTGTTATGATTCAAATCCAATTTATGTAAATTACATACCTTCAGGTTGGTTAAAATTTGGCGCAAATTCTTTTTTGTTAACTTTCTTCCACTGTCTGTCTTGTTCAACATCAGCGGTCGCTGAGTATGAAGATTTGTTAAAAACATTTTCAAAACATTTTCAAAACATTTTCAAAAAAAAAAGTTAAAGCGAAAAACCCATTGCGTGTCAAACTTTGATTTAAAACAAAAAATAGCCAAAGTTTACATAAAAAAAACAAGAAAAAAATATATAGGTTTTATTGATCATGATCACACTAGGTTTGGAAGACAGTCAAAGAAAAAAAAAACCACGAAGAACGACAGTTTCTAATATGGTTTCTTGTATACACAGAAATCCAATTAAAATCTTTTGAAGGTAAGATCCGCCAAAAATCAGTGTATGGTTGGCAAAATTTTGGATTTCAAGCTGTGCTTCAAAATCCTTGTCGTTCACTTCACTAAAACAATACAAAAAAAGTAACACGAAAAATGTCTAAGCAATTTTAGCATACGAACTACCTAAATAACATAGTATAGTTACCCCCGCAGCGAGCGTAAGCGAGCGAGAAGGCATAGTAGTTTCACTAGATAGGCGAATGTCAGTTCCGATTTTGTTCTTCATCATCATCATCATCATCATCATCATCACATCAGCAGCAGCATCATCATCATCATCATCTTCCAACTTTCGTGTTGACGTTACACGGTGGAATACAATTAATTAGCTGACTTTGCTTTTTTCCCGTTTCAAAGCATGGTACTGTAAAGGCCCTGATACACTTATGAATTTTTCTTTCGAAAGATTTGCAAGTTTTCTTTCAGATATTGCTAAAGAAAAATTTCGTAATGTATCTTGTGTTTTTAAAGAAATTAAATGTTTTAAAGTTTTCTTGAAAACTCTGAAAATCTTTAAAAAAATAACGAAACGGTTCATTATTTTTTGCAAGAAATTTTTTCTATTCGCGAGACATCAAAGAAAACCGACAGAATTTGTGGCACGATTTTTGCGAAATGAATGAACTTTGAAGAAACAGGAACTCTGTAGGGAGAAACAGAATACACGAAAAAGAAGAAAGTTAATTTTGAGAATATAATAATAATAATAATAATATAATAATCGATTTATTTCCAATTCCAAAATTTACATTGGTTCTTCTATTGGAAATGCGAAGTTGTGTGTATGTGTAAGCGAGTCAATATAAAAGTAAGGTTAAATTACAAAACTATTATTACTCTAACAATTTTTTTTTTTTTTTTTTTTTTTTTTTTATACATATTTTGACTTAATATTCTTGCAGTATACACGAAAATACACGAAAATACACGAAAAGAAGAAAGTTAGTTTTGAGAATACACGAAAAGAAGAAAGTTAGTTTTGTGAGAAACATGGACGAGTTAAGACGTTTCAGGTACAGTAAATAATATTTGTTTTTATTTTTTTTAAAGTAGCTAGTAGCATCTTTTTTTTAAACACGCTGTGCACCAAAGCATTTTATATTGTTGGTCTTTTACATATAGCGTTGAGATGCTTTCTGAGGAAGACCAGCTAAGACACGAAATTGCTAGAGATGAGCAAGAAGAAGGAAAAGAAGTAGCAGAACCGTCAAAAAAGAAAAGAGAAGTAAAAAAAAATATCTTGGTCATGGTGTCATGACCATATTATCAAACTCATACCTTCATATGGGAGGCAAAACCGTGCCTGTTTTAAACAACTTGCGCTGAGTATAAAGACAAAGAAAAAAGACAAAACGCACTTAGTAGAATTAAAGCAAGAATGGAAGAATATGGAATTACAGGGTTGACAACAGAAGATATTAACAACAAGCTGCATGGCTTGAAAGTTCATTTTTCTGCGACAAAAAACAAATACGAGGCATCCAAAAAAAGTGGCGCTGGAGCTGATGATGTTTACAAAATTACTTGGCCGTATTATGAAAGCCTCCTATTCTTGAGTGATAATTTTACACTAAGGCAGGGAGTTTCTAACTTGCAAACAGATGCCTAGGACGCAGAAAATATTCCTGTTTCGCACAAAAGCAAACGAAAACGAAAGTCAATGAAGGAAGAAGCTGAAAAAGAAGAAGAAAGGGAAATGTTTAGGGCTTCCATCAATGTTTTGAAGCAACCTGTGGTTGCAGAAAGCTCGACTGATAAGACAGCAGATGACCATTTTTGTCAAATGTTGCTTGTTCAGTTGCGGCAGTTAGAGAATGGTGCGCGTAAAGAATTCCTAAAGTTGGAAATTCAGAGGCTGTTGTATTCGACTATGTACAGTACACATCAAGCGCAGTTCAATCCTTTCAGAAATACTCCTCAACCTCGAGTCCAATCATTTACCAGTCAACTACAACAAGATGAATCGCTTAATGGTAGTTCGTATCAACCAGATCGTTTAGGTTCTCCACAATACAGCTTTGATCCTAGGTAGAAATCAGAGATGCTTCATTCTTATGTTATTTATTTGCTTTTTTCATGAGAAATAGAAGTTACAACCGAATGAAGTTTTTTTTTACGCGTACAAAATTTTCCATTGTCAAGGTATTTGCCCTGGTCCATAGAAGTGCTCCATGAACTTTTCTCTGACTTTTTCGGCGGTCGCACTTGGTCGGTGGGAGGCTACACACTTTAAAGGCTTAATGTTGCTCGATATACCATCTTCTCTCCAAGATCCAGGTATTACATTTCCATTTTCGATCTCAAAATCAATAAATCCAGTAGGCGTGTAAGA
The DNA here is from genome assembly GCA_027922465.2 of Turritopsis dohrnii. Classification (NCBI taxonomy): domain Eukaryota; kingdom Metazoa; phylum Cnidaria; class Hydrozoa; order Anthoathecata; family Oceaniidae; genus Turritopsis; species Turritopsis dohrnii. Next base: position 171,569 of record BQMF02000530.1, read on the forward strand.
ATCTGAAGATTTCGAGCGCAACATATTGTGAAGAGCGAGAGATGCCATTACGACATGCGCAATCTTACCCATATTCCGAAGGCATTCTCACTTATTCTCCGCATGCGTGAAAGCCTGTAGTTGAAAATTCGTTCTTCATCGGTCATTCCTGAAAAAGGTTTCATGCAATGAATACTTAGAGGGAAAGCATCGTCGGCAACACACACTATTGGTAAGAGCTCAGGGTTTTCTTCATACCAAAAGTCGTCACAATCTTTCGGCAAAGGTTGGGGTGGCGGTAAATTCAACTGGTTTTTTTTGAGGGCCTTAAAAAATTGTGAATTACGGTATACACCACCATCGCTTATTCTTCCCTGACAGCCAACTTCCGCGAATAGAAATTTATAGTCGTAATCAACGAATGCAAGGAGAACAACGCTGTAAAATTCCTATATAATTGTAGAATTCAGAACCACTTCCAGGAGGACATTTCAGGCTAACGTGTTTACCATCTGGGGCTGCAAAACAATTAGAAAATTGCCATCGATCTTTTGTCATGTTTATCAGCACTTGCCAATCTTCTTCACTTTGAGGAACTTTCATGTACTTCGGTGCCAACTTCTCAAAAATAGCTTTACAAACAGGTACTATGAACTGTGCTATTGTTGAGCGATGAATGCGCTACTGATATTGAAGACTTTCAAATGATTCACCAGTTGCTAAGTATCTTAAAGTAACGGCAAGCTTTTCTTCGGCAGAAATTGGTAAACGAAATCGCGTGTGTTGTTTGGATATGAGAGGTTTGACTTTTTCCAGGAGCTCCTACAAAAAGAGCCAGTAAACATGTTGAAAATAAGTCCAAGTGAATCTAATAGGCAATGAATTTAATTTTTTTAGTTCTACATACCGTGTAAGTTTCAGTGTTCATTCGCAGATATCTTCGGAATTCCTCTTGATCTGTCAGCCGAAGTTCCATGAAAATATTATTATACGCGCTTTTGTCGTTTCTTTCCTTTAACCAATCTCGCACCCAACACGTCCTTCTTCTACTTTTTTTCACCAAACGCCTTTTTCGAAATTTTTAAGGAGCAGAATAAACAAGCAAGCAACTGCTTTGCGTCGATCCATTTTCAAAATGAATCAGAAACAACAAATATTTAATAAAGAAAGTAATTTTTTTAAAGAAACATTTAATCAATTTAAAACATTTCAGAAAGAAAAATTTTAAATCTTTCGAAAGAAAAATTCATAGGTGTATCAGGGCCTTAAGTGGAGTGTTTTTTCGTATCTCTTTCCTAATTTATTATTATATTATACATACTATATAAGTTATTTAGGAAGTTCGTATATTAAAATTGCTTAGACATTTTTCATATTACTTTTGTGTTGTTTTAGTGAAGGGAACGACAAGGATTTTGAAGCACAGCTTGAAATCTGAAATTTTGCCAACAACATTTTATTTTTTTGTATATGTTTTAGCTCTAAATAATCTTTCGTTCGATAAATTTTATTCAATGCACTGATTTTTGCTAGGTCTTACCTTAAAAAGATTTTAATTGGATTTCTGTGTATGCAAGAAAGCCTACAAATTGTCGTTCTTCGTGTTTTCCTTCTTTGTCCTCCAAACCGGTGTGGTCATGATCAATAAAACCTTCTTATATTTTTTTCTTGTTTTTTATGTAAAGTTTGGCTATTTCTTGTTTCGAATCAAAGTTTGAAACGCAGATTTCTAATGGATTTTTCGCCTTAATTTTTTTTTGGAAAAAGTTTTTTTTCTTTCTTTTGGCTCTTACAGAATTTCTTTAACAAATGTTTATCTTGTCTTGATTATAAAATACGTAACCATGGTTTCAGTTCACACATTTTTTTTGTTTGTAGCCAATACTTTCTGATATTACTTGTTAAGCCTTAATTACACTTTTTGAAAGGTATAAATTAGCATCAATGTGACATAGGACCAAGAGATAACAAACATAAAAAAGTTTTCTTTGTTTTTTTTCCGTTGCATAGCTTGCAATGTATAGCCTGCTGTGTGTACAAATTGGAACGCTTGAGGGCGGGGGCATTTTTAGCTAAAGCTACATGCTAGTATAATAATAAATTAGGAAAGAGATACGAAAAAACATCCTGTCTCTCCCACTTACAGTACCATGCTTTGAAACGGGAAAAAAGCAAAGTCAGCTAATAATTGTATACCACCGTGTAACGTCAACACGAAATGTTGGAGGATGAAGATGATGATGATGATGAATGATGAAGAACAAAATCGGAAACTGACATTCACCTATCTCGTGAAACTACTATGCCTCCTTGCTCGTTTACGCTCACTGCAGGAGCAATAAGGCTTAACAAAGCAATATCAGAAAGTATTTGATACAAACAAGAGAAATGTGTGAATTGAAACCATGAAAAAAAAAACTTTTTCAAAAAAAAAAAAAATTAAAACGAAAAACTGATTAGAAATTTGCGTTTCAAACTTTGATTTATCAATATATATAAGGTTTGCGGAGTGGGTGCGTGGAATCACCCGTTCGCCAGCGAAAATATCGAATGCGTGAAAGCCGGATATTCATTCACAATAATGTGTTGTTTCAGAGTCATCTTCGAAGAGTAAATTTAGATACATCATTTTACGGAAAAATACTCTATCGTTTTAAATTTTCAGCAATATTTCGAAGGGCTGTTGATACCTTCGTCGACGACAACAAAGTCCGAAGAGCGAGTTGAATACATGAATAATACGCATCCATGACTGAAAAGGGCGCTATTATCCATAACTGAAAGGGCGCTATTTCCTTTTTGGGATAAGGAATATGCAAGAATATTATGTAATTTTTGTTAGTTTTCTTGAAATGTATCCTATCAATATTAGTTATATTGCGATTCAAAGAACTTATTACTTTAAATGTCCAAATACCAAACTGTGCTCCCTTGCCTCGTTTTGATGTGGTAATTTGTTGAAAATTATCAAAAATTGGCCCATTAGCAATTTTCAGTTATGAAAAACTTAATATCAAGTAATGTCACAATATAAAATCTCAAGTCAGGTTTGATAGTCTGATAATGTGTATTCAAGGATTTGGTCAATGTGGGATGGAGATAGAACAGAGAAGGAAAACAAAATGCTTTATGAATCAATAATTTCCAGTTCTTTTATGCATAAGTACAGATTTAAAAAATTTCTGACATTCATAGTGACAAGATGAGCATGAATAAAGATGGCCTATTCTTAAATAAATAGCTTTTTCAAAGCATAAAGAAGCACTAGGAAGTAAAACCAACAAGAAATACATAAGGCATCCTCTAAACTTTGGTAAAATGTTCAGGTAACTTAACCCAGATAATCAGCAACATCCCGTTTTATGTTGCAATGTCAATCAACAAAATTCAATTTACATAAAAGATTCTTGAATCCATCACATGTTCCTTTCAAATGAACGATAAAAAACATTTTGAATGTCTCTAACTACATGCTGGAAATGCCAGACACGTCACATTTGTTACTCCTGTCTTGGTTCAGCAGTTCCATTGTTTCAAGTACATATACCAGATGTTCCACGACCATATAATAGTGATTCGTCTTGATTCATAAATTGATATCAATTATTCTTGATAATGCCTTATAATACACCTGAAATAGTAAAACCAACCAACAAATTATTAAGAGCATAAATTTTCCATTCACAATACTGAAAGTAAGTAAAATCATTTATATTTCACATATATTTAATTATATATGTTATTATAATTATTACGTAACTATAATTATATTTTTAGAAATAACTCAAGTATATATATAACATGTATATATAACTGATTTGTTTCTTAGCTCTTCTTCATTGTCGTTTATTTTTAATTATCTTATCCAATCAAAGAATTTGTAAGCTGTATATATAACTATTTTACCTTCAGTTATTTTTCTCAAAGTTATAAAGTTTCACCCAGACATACGTACTAAATGTAAATACTACAACAGAGTTGACTAGAATTCAAAATCATAGAATATTTTTCAGTATAGATGGATAAAATATTGTCTATATACATTTTTTGTTGTTAAGCAGTCTAATTTGATAACACTGTATATACTATTTTAAATAGACAAATTCCATGATGATGTTTACTATTTTGATGTCTCATTAATTCAGACATTAGAAATTATCAAAGCCACTTTTTTCTTCACACACTTACCACTACTACATTCTCTCTCTTCAGCATGAAGTTACATACGAAACATGCAAATCATTTCCCATGGACAATAATGAGCTTGCAATAAGAATTCAAAATGGGTAAATCTCTTAAAGGACCTATTATGAATAAAATTTTGTGGGGCAACAAATGGTGTCACTGCGCAATAAGAAGCGAGCAAACAAAAACATCATACATTAAATTTTAGCATCGATCAATCATCATTTGGACTTTTGTCTTGTTATGTTTATGTGTTGTGTGTGGTAATAAAAACACAGTTAAGTGGATCAAAATACAACACAAAAAACAGTGCAATCAGGTATATTTTTATTTTGGCTGGTTCAGCTTTCAAATTGTATTTTTGGTTGGACATTTTCAATGTATACTTACAACTTATCTTAACTATTTATCTAATAATTTCTCTTTTCTTATGAACATTCAGCTCTTGCCAATTGTCATCAATGGTAAATGAATTTGTTGTTTCTGAAAACATAAAAACAATTTTAATCATTGAATTCTGATATCTGTGACTAGAATGTGAATTTTACCTGAGTCCACTTTGTACTTTAAACTTGTCAACTGTATTCAATATAATTATAAAGTTATACCTTCCAAAATTTTGTTATCATCTGTGATGCTCACATACCTGGAAAATATTTCCATCACTGTTTTATCTTGGCAAAATCTTTTCATGGACGTATTATTACCTAGTGACATGTTCCGCGAAAAGGGACCACTTGATTTTATTTGGCGTTACAAATCCGTTACAAATTTTGTAACGCTGGCGTTACAAATCCGTTACAAATTTTGTAACGCTAGCGTTACAAATCCGTTACAAATTTTGTAACGCCGGCGTTACAAATCCGTTACAAATTTGTAACGCTGGCGTTACAAATCCGTTACAAATCCATTACAAATTTTGTAACGAAGTGTTACACGTATAAGAGTAAGATTTGAAAACGATTCTATTCTTACCTGATAAGCTTCGATATTGGACTGATAGTTTACAAAAATAATCGTAAGATCTATCAAGAGTGAAAATTAACTGGCTGGCCAAAGGGAGTTTCTGGTTAACATTTCCTTGAAAAACTGAGAAGACTCTTTATTGTAAAACTTTTCCTTACCTAACAGAGTTCATTTAAAACTAGTTTACACAGTCAAACTTTTACCTTGTGTAATTTAAATCAACAGACCTGTCATTAGTCATCTACAATATTTAGACTAGTCTAAAATATTTACACGCTTCAATATGAAAAACTTCATAATGCACAGGTCTTTTGTTTTAATTTTTGCAAGGCGAAAGTGCGGCTGTATAAACTTGTTCTACTTGATAAACAAAAGTTTTTAAAAACACTTTTTTGGTGGCACCCGTTGAGTATTAAAAATAGAAAGGGTCACCTGGTTCACATTCACTTAAGAAACTGAATAGATGGGTTTTAGAAAAACAAACTAAAATTGTTACTGCAAATAGAAACCATCTATAATGATTCTATCTTTCAAGAGTATTCTTTTGGAACTCACTTGAGATTTAATTCAAAGCGAAGTTGCTGCATCCTACGTGTCTTAGACTTTACATGATAAATAATTAATGAGCATTATTTGTGCAATGTATTGTTAACATAACTTTATAGATACCAGGAGATACACAACCATCATCGCAAATTTGAAGCAACTTAGTGTAAACTATGATGGGAAATGGGAAGAGAGAAATAACATTTTAACGTCGGCTTGACGAGTTGCAAAAGTTTTCTTTTAAGATACTCACCTCCATAATGACTTTCACTTACCTTACTTCAAATTTAATCTTCTATGTTAATGCTTGTGTGGCAACGCACTTCGATTACAGAGTAAAAGTAAAGTGTTTTTTCATCTGTCCAGTTGAAACTAGGTGACGTTAGTCCGACTTTGCTGTTCGAGAGGGAGGTAGAGCAGTAAGGAAAGTCAACTGGAACTCTCTAGGACATTGCTTTCTTGGGAAAGGAGTGACTCCGCTGTTGATCCTAGTGTAAGCTTAATTGTCTGGCGCCGCGATGGATCACAGTAGTGGATATTTCCTAAGGGTGCCATTCCCATAGAAACGGCAATGTCTCAGCAAAAATTTTATCAATGAATTTCAGTCGTATTGAAACGCTTCTGATTTTTCACTGATGTGATTTAAAAGAAAAACAAAAAACTAGAACAAAATGTAAACACGGTGAAAGTTTTATGAACGTGAGAAGAGAAGAAGACATTGCATTGCAGATACTCTTGATACGCGTTACAAATTTGTAACGGATTTGTAACGCCGGCGTTACAAATCCGTTACAAATTTTGTAACGCTGGCGTTACAAATCCGTTACAAATTTTGTAACGCCGGCGTTACAAATCCGTTACAAATTTTGTAACGCTGGCGTTACAAATCCGTTACAAATCCGTTACACTAGGCGTTACATCAAGTGGTCCCTTTTCGCGGAACATGTCACTATTATTGAGATGCATAAGAATGTTACTGTCTTATAGGACTTTCATTAAACACTGTACACTAAAGAAAAATACCATATAACGAATTTGACCATTGAAGTATGATATGAAGCAAGCTGGTGTGTTACAAAGTTTGTACCAATTATCAATCTAAAGGAATTCAGAATACTGAATGCAATAAAAGTATATCAAATTTAAATACAACATTGGAAAAAGAAAAATTTGATATTTAATAGTACTTTCAGTGATATTGCTGTGAAATTTCTTTATCCCTACATTTTCGATTTGCTGGATTTTCCAGAAACACTTTCTAAAATTAGTCATGAAGTTATACAGAACAAAACTAAAAAAATGTTTAAATTAAAAGGTATCATACTCTTATAGAGAATATACAAACCCGCTTTTTCCACCCACTACCATTGGGACCTTTACGTTTGTTTTCACAGGGTATTTTGGAAGCCATTGAGATTTTTTATCTTGAAATCACTGACAAAACTTTAACACTTTATACTACTGTATTGGAAAACAAAGAATACTCTGTTACACAAGATCTTCAACAAAAATAGTACCAAGCGTAGCTACAGTAGCTTGAAAAATATCTTAGCTATCACATCAACACACAACAAAAGAGTTTTGAACAAAACAACTACACAAGGAAAGTTATGGAACTGTAGAAAGAAAGATGAATAAATGCTTCACTGAGAAATTGATTTACCAAGCAGAAGTTGTGAATGATACTGATAATGAGAGGAAAAAATACATTGACCTGACAGAAACCATATTTTACAACAATACAGTAACCATTTGAAAGCATTTAAACACAAAAGATATTCAAAAGAGACTAAGTTATCTGCGTATGTTTGGGAATTAAAAGATAACAAGAAACCCACTGTGAATTGGACATTATGAAGTCATTCAAAAACCGTTTACATTTAAACAGATGCATCCTTTGTTTATGTGAAAAATTATTCATAATATATATATAAAGAACTTAGATGACACTGACTCGTTAACTAAAAGAAGCGAATTTCTCTCAATATATATTATGTTATATTTATGTTATATATAGAACATAAAAGACAGTAAGGATAAAAAACTTGAGAATTTATTTTTTAGATTTTTAAATTATTTGTTTTTTTAGATTGTGTTATTATGCATTTTTGTGTTTTTTAACTTTGTATGCCTGATTATTGTATGAACACAAAGCACAGTGTAGCATAACCTAGTTTTATTTATGTCCACATCAACCTAACTCTGATATATTCGCTCTTACCCAGTTGAGCACTTTGACTGATTGATAAATGACATTACCTTCAATGATAATTACATATATCAGTAATTTTAATTATTATATCTCCAACCACTATACTGTATGGGTTTGTTTTGATGACATACAATGAAGGTGAAACCATTATAATGGCTTAATAGCTAATGGGGATATATTATTCAGGATAACTGTATAGAGTTTATAACATGTATATAGTAGTAAAGTGTGACACTTGACAAAGATTTTTAACAAATCGAAATATCCTGAACATACTGTGTTTTTCTCGTCTTTTATATGTTACAACACATGTTTTACTGACTTGTTACGTTTTAGACGAAGAGAATAACTCTAAAGCTTGTACGATATAGTTTTTATGATATATAAGTTTAATCTAACAAAATGCTGTTTTATGATGCAATTATATATATATATATATATATATATATATATATATAGACTGGATTTGTTGATGAAACTTTACCATTTAGTTTTAGGGACAGATATTTTTGAAGATAGGTGATTTGTCAAATGAAACTCATACTTACTTAACCACATGACAAGTTACAACCCACAGGTAGCAATCATTTACATTCACATGTGATCAAAGTAAGTAAATACTCAAGAATATAATACATAAATAGGCACAACTGCAACACGAAATATTGCCCGAATTCTCTTGGTTTTCTCTGTTGGTTTTTTTGTGGGATTCTCACTCATTTTATTCCTCTGCGTGGTTTTACGACGAAAAGGGAAAAAATAAGAAGGTTTTGACCGTGAAAGAAAAACCAAATATATCACTCTCTAAAATAAAAGTGGGATGCACGAAGCGGATTAGTATAAGTAGACTAGTATCCCGGGTAAAAACTTTTTACCGAACTTAACTTTGAAAACATTAGGTCAAATCTGCCATTCCTGTGGTACGTACGCGTCACTCGCCACCCATGTTCAGTATGCGTTGTGTCACAGAATTTAACTCGTGTAAAAGTTTCTTTTCAGGCATTAATTTGTTATTACATTCAGAAGATTAAAAACAGAAACAAATAGCAACATGGCTCAGAATAATATATTTATACGCAGAAGAGAAGTAACTTTAATGTAAAAAAAATGGCAATATATAACACAGAACTGTTTACCCAGACATACGAAACCAAACATTGAATAACATTACAAAATGTGAATTGAAAACAAATTGATACCTTCCAACTGTGTTTCTTTCGTGTGGAAGTTACATTATACAGCAACCATTAATGAATTTTTGAAACGATATATAGTCTGTTCTTCCCAAAACCATCAACGTCATGATTAAAACCATGAGTTTCATTTCTTTATGCTTTTTTTTATTATTACCTAAAAAATTAATACTTGAATTGTAATACCGAAAACCTAATCATGCTATAAGAATATTGAAATAAACAACAACAACAACAACAAAAAAAAAATGCAATTCAACTACGCATTTATCCTAAAAACAATAACTCAAAACAACAAAACACCGTAATAGTAATTGTAATACTGTAATACCGAAAACCTAATCATGCTATAAGAATATTGAAATAAACAACAACAACAAAAAGTGAAATTCAACTACGCATTTATCCTTAAAACAAAAATTTACCCAGAAGATAAAAAGTCACAAATAAAATCATAATGCCAAACTTATATATATACCCAGGTACGTAAACGATTACCATAACACAAAATAATGCATAAACATTTCATTGCACAGTAATAACTAATGAACTTCTTAAATACATAATCCATTCACATCTACCTTATGAATAATAATCAAAAACACAAACGTGATGACAGAATTTATATATCTAAAGAGTTTATAAAAAATTGAAAACAACCACATTTTTAATCTGAGTTAAAATCTCCTCTGGCTAATTCACAACAGTTAAACAACCCTTTATTCTTATTTATCCAGCATACCAACTGTGTTATAACTAAATAGATTTATACTATTTTAACTTTAGCTGAACTTTAAACAAAATGGGATACCTTTCACTGCCAATTCACATGTTAGTAAACTAAACAGCATTGATCATCTTCTGTAGACATTTTCAAACACTTCTAAACTCTTTACTTCTATATTCATACCTATAAACAAATTACTAATACTTTATTTACTTTCCAGCACAAACATACATAGGTATTTATAAAACACTTTCGCTACCATTTTTTTTTAAGTGAAATACATAAAACTGCTCTCTTCGTTTGGAAAAACTGCTAAACTTTCTGTATTTTCCAGTAGATTTTGTACTTTTTGGCAGGCAGACAAAAGCATCAAGCATCGATATAAATTAGATACAATAGATACAATCAGACAGCATAACACATTCCCCACTTCCACAGCGTCATGAGAAATAAAAACATTCATAGCTGTAGGACCATTTTTAATGTAATAATAGCGCGCGTTACCAAAACAAATTTCTCTCGGCTTCCTTTTCATCCAGCAGCATATACACATTCTAAACGACAGAATAACTAAGACATCCACTCAAAGCTAAATCAATTAATCTTTCAAAACTAAATTAAAACCATTCCTTACTGTGTAAATAAACATGAAACTGCATTTCTCCACTGCACTTTCTTCTGTATAGCGATATTTGATAACTAAAACGTAAACAAACACTTAAAAACCTGTTCTTTTATTAATCTAAATTATTAAACAATAAAAGTCTTATCGTTCTGCACAGCCAATTTTTAAAAACTTCACTGCACTTCTTCTGTATAAAAGTTTTATAATAATACCTTTTGTTCGTTCGATCTTTCTGCAGCTAATTTTTAAAAACTTCACTGCACTTCTTCTGTATATCTAAATATGATTTTTCATTGTAAACAAACGATAATAAAACGTTTTATAATAATAACAATACCTTCGTGCATACAAACCTGTGTTTCTTCATCAGTTCTTTCGTCGATTTGCTGCCTAAAACAATCAAATTTAAATCAAAATATTCGTATACAAAAAGAAACACGTCTTCTTCGCGAAGTTTCTTGCTCACGAAATGATCGTTGACAAATTTCGAACGATTAACATTGCATTGCTCGCACTCCTCCAAAGACGTTTTTCGGCTGATTTCCACTGCGCAAGCCAAAAATAACAAAACGGAGGAGCATATACTAATCGCGAAAAATCAAAAAAATCACTCTCGCTTTGGCGTGGTTTTACGACGAAAAGGGAAAAAATAAGAAGGATTTGACCGTGAAAAAAAAACAAATATATCACTCTCTAAAATAAAAGTGTGACACACAATCGCGAATTAGTCTCGCGTAAAAGTTTTTTACGGCAAGAATCCCCCGTTCCCGTGTATGTACCCCGTGACGAAAAAATAAATCATAGAATTGCAACTCAAAAGTGTACCTATGTTGTAGAGCTCGAAAAACTGATCAAAAATATGTATGGGATCGTTTCGCTACGACCAACCGTTGCAGAGATATCGTCAATCAAAGGTTTTGATGACGTCATAGCCGCAGTACCAAATTAAATTTAGGCCCAAATGTTGCGTGACCCCATTACCCGTATCGCGAACCCTAAAAAACGTCAGTTATCCCTATTGGTTCTCGAGATATTTCCCCAAAAATGTCGCGTTCGATTGGGGATGCAATGCAATGGTTCCCCGTGCTCATAAAAACATCTGACGTCAAATGCCACGTGCTATTATACTAATCGTGAATGTGTCTTGCGTGGGCGAACTGCCGCTATATGACCACGATTAAGAAGATTTTGACCATTAAAAAACAAAAAAACAAACACTCTCTAAATTAAAAGTGGGATGCACACACGCGGATTAGTATAATAAGACTAGTATCTCGCGTAAAAGTTTTTTACGACTTTAATTTCGAAAAGAATCTGCAGAAATACGACGCGTTCCCCGTGTGTGTACCCCGTGACGAAAATTTTAATTACGGAATTGGAAATGGAAAGTGTACCCAAGCTGTAGGGCTTGAAAAACTGATCAAAAAAATGTATGGGATCGTTTCGCTACGATCAACCGTTGCAGAGATATCAGCGATCAAAGATTTTAATGACGTCATATCCGCAGTACCAAATAAAATTTAGGCCCAAATGTTGCGTCACTCCGTCACCCGTATCGCGGACCCCAAAAAACGTCAGTTATCCCTATTGGTTCTCGAGATATTTCCCCAAAAACGTCGCGTTCGATTGGGGATGCAATGCAATGGTTCCCCCGTGATGCGATAAAAATAACTGACGCCGCGTGCTATTATACTAATCGTCAATTATCAATGGTCTAACGAAAAAATGACCACGGTTAAGAAGATTTTGACCGTAAATTTTAAAAAAACAAAGCACTCTCTAAAATAAAAGTGGGATGCACACACGCGGATTAGTATAATAAGACTAGTATCCCGGGTAAAAACTTTTTACCGACTTAACTTCGAAAACATTAGGTCAAATCCACCATTCCCATGTACGTACCCTGTGACGAAAAAATAAATCATAGAATCGCAACTCAAAAACATCCCAGGAGGCGTCGCTCGCCACCCATGTTCAGTATGCGTTGTGGCAGAATTTAAGTCTTGCAAAAGTTTCTTTTCAGGCATTAATTTTTTAATTCATTTCTTACATTCAGAAAATTTAAAACAGAAACAAATAGCAACATGGCTCAGAATATATATTCATACGCAGAAGAGAAGTAACTTTAATGTAAAAATATGCAATATATAACACAGAACCGTTTACTAAGACATACAAAAGCAAACATCAAATAACATTACAAAAATGATACCTTCCAACTTTTTCTTTTGTTCAAAAGTTACTTCTGGACTGCAACCATTAATGAATTTTTGAAATGATATAGTTAGTTCTTCCCAAAACCATCAACATCATGATTAAAACCATGAGTTTCATTTCTTCATGCTTTTTTTATTATTGCCTAAAAGAATAATGTTTCAATTGTAATACCGAAAAAAAAAAAAGAAACAAAAAAAAAAAAAGGAAATTCAAGTACGTATTTATCCTGCAAACAATAACTAAGAAGAAAAATTTACACAAAAGATAAAAAGTCACAAATAAAATCATAAATTCAAAGTTATATACCTAGGCATAGTACGTAAACGATTACCATAACACAAAATATGCATAAACGGGATAAAATATAAACTTAAGAAAAATACAGCCAACAACACTTATTTTTTGTAAGATAGTTTCATTGCACAGTCATTAAGTAAGTAAATCTTAAGTAACCCTCTCGACATTATAACCCATCATGTGCTTCATTTCTATTTTAACAGATCAAAACATTAAAAAAACATATACAAAAAACCTAATCATGCTATGACGAAATCTAAAGAAAAACAAAACAAAGTAAAAGAAACTTTGAAAATGTATTAACCTTAAAAATAATAATTAAAAACACAAACGTAATGACAGAATTAGTATAGCTGAAAAATTTTTAACATATGAAAACATTCGTGGAGCCATTTTTTATTTCCAGTTCAAAGCTCCTCTCTGCTGGAAAATTCAAAACACAACAGTAAACATTCCTCTTATCCTTTATGTATCCACTAATACTAACTGTGTTTAACTAAATAGATACTATTTTAACTTTACCTCTCAATACCAATTCACATCATCTAGCCATTATCAACTTCTAAACTCTTTACCTACTTTCTATATTTCATACCTGTAAACAAATTAATAACACTCGATTTACTTTCCAGGATACTTTCCTATTGTAAACATACACTTTCTCCTTGCTTACTACTGCAATTCCACTACCATTTTTATACAGTGAAAGTCATAAAAATGCTTTCTTCGTAACTTCATAACTGTGGAGCCATTTTGAATTAAATAAAATAAGGAACAGCAACTTCGTTACCAAAACAAATCATTAACTGCTCGAGGGACATGCATCTTAATGATTTGATCGTTTTAACTCTGTTTTTACTCTCTTTTAACGCTGTATTTACTAAATCCGTTTGACTCACGTACTTACGTATATTACTTTATATCTTTTCCAAACAATTTCTCTCCGAAAAGAAGTAAAACCATTTTCTTCACCAATGTAAATAAACAGCATCCTTCTGCAGCCATTTTTAAACAACTTCAACTTCATCTACACTACTCTACTGCTGCACTCCCATAACTATTTGATAACTATAAAAAGAAATACGTAAACAGCTCGTAAAATAAAAATAGACTTTCTTCATCTCGTTTAGTTCTTCGTTTCGTTTTCCTCTGAAAAAACCTATATATAAAAAACAACATCTGTGTAAAAACTCACCTAAGCATGTGCTATACCTGTTCTTTTATTAATCTAAAATAAAATCTAAAATACAATAACAATAAAAGTTTAACAATAAATTGATAACTAAAACGTAAACAAACATTTAAATACATTTAAATACTAACTTGTTCTTCTATTAATCAAAAATAACAGTTTTATAATAATACCTTTTGTTCGTTCGATCTTTCTGCAGCTAATTTTTAAAAACTTCACTGCACTTCTTCTGTATATCTGAATATGATTTTTCATTGTAAACAAACAACTAACCCGTGTTCTTTTATTAGCTAATAAGAGTAAAAGTTTAGCAATAAACACGATAATAAAACGTTTTATAATAATAACAATACCTTCGTGCATACAAACCTGTGTTTCTTCATCAGTTCTTTCGTCGATTTGCTGCCTAAAACAATCAAATTTAAATCAAAATATTCGTATACAAAAAGAAACACGTCTTCTTCGCGAAGTTTCTTGCTCACGAAATGATCGTTGACAAATTTCGAACGATTAACATTGCATTGCTCGCACTCCTCCAAAGACGTTTTTCGGCTGATTTCCACTGCGCAAGCCAAAAATAACAAAACGGAGGAGCATATACTAATCGCGAAAAATCAAAAAAATCACTCTCGCTTTGGCGTGGTTTTACGACGAAAAGGGAAAAAATAAGAAGGATTTGACCGTGAAAAAAAAACAAATATGTCACTCTCTAAAATAAAAGTGTGACACACAATTGCGAATTAGTATAATAAGACTAGTATCCCGGGTAAAAACTTTTTACCGAACTTAACTTTGAAAACATTAGGTCAAATCCACCATTCCCGTGTACGTACCCTGTGATGAAGAAATAAATCATAGAATCGCAACTCAAAAACATCCCAGGCGGCGTCGCTCGCCACCCTTGTTCAGTATGCGTTGTGTCGCAGAATTTAACTCTTGCAAAAGTTTCTTTTCAGGCATTAATTTTTTAATTCATTTCTTACATTCAGAAAATTTAAAACAGAAACAAATAGCAACATGGCTCAGAATATATATTCATACGCAGAAGAGAAGTAACTTTAATGTAAAAAAACGCAATATATAACTCAGAACCGTTAACCCAGACATACAAAACCAAACATTGAATAATATTACAAAAATGATACCTTCCAACTTTTTCTTTTGTTCAAAAGTTACTACTGGACTGCAATCATTAATGAATTTTTGAAATGATATATTTAGTTCTTCCCAAAACCATCAACATCATGATTAAAACCATGAGTTTCATTTCTTTGTGCTTTTTTTATTATTGCCTAAAAGAATAATATTTCAATTGTAATACCGAAAATAAAAAAAAAACAAAACAAAAAAAAAAGGAAATTCAAGTACGCATTTATCCTAAAAACAATAACTAAGAACAAAAATTTACACAGAAGATAAAAAGTCACAAATAAAATCATACAGCCAAAGTTATATACCTAGGCATAGTACGTAAACGATTACCATAACACAAAATATGCATAAACGCGATAAAATCTAAACTTAAGAAAAATACAGCCAACAACGCTTATTTGTTGTAGGATAGTTTCATTGCACAGTCATTTAGATTACATAATCCATCCTTCTCTTAAGTAACCCTCTCAACATTATAACCCATCATGTGCTTCATTTCTACTTAACAGATGAAAACATTCAAAAAACATATACAAAAAACCTAATCATGCTATGACGAAATCTAAAGAAAAACAAAACAAAGTAAAAGAAACTTTGAAAATATATTAACCTTAAAAATAATAATTAAAAACACAAACGTAATGACAGAATTAGTATAGCTGAAAAATTTTTAACATATGAAAACATTCGTGGAGCCATTTTTTATTTCCAGTTCAAAGCTCCTCCTCTGCGGCGCTGGAAAATTCAAAACACAACAGTAAACATCCCTCTTATCCTTTATTTATCCACTAATACTAACTGTGTTTTAACTAAATAGATACTATTTTAACTTTACCTTTCAATACCAATTCACATCATCATGATAGTAAACAACAATAATTGATCATGTTCTGTAGCCATTATCAAACACTTCTAAACTCTTTTACTTTCTATATTTCATACCTGTAAACAAATTAATAACACTCGATTAACTTTCCAGCATACTTTCCTATTGTAAACATACACTTTCTATTTGTTTTCTACTGCAATTTCACTACCATTTTTATACAGTGAAAGACATAAAAATGCTTTCTTCGTAACTTCATAACTGTGGAGCCATTTTGAAATAAATAAAATAAGGAACAGTTCGTTACCAAAACAAATCAGTAACTGCTCGTGTAGGACCTGCATCTTTATGATCTGATCGTTTTAACTCTGTTTTTATTCTCTTTTAACGCTGTATTTATTAAATCCGTTTGACTCATGTACTTACGTATATTACTTTATATCTTTTCCAAACAATTTTCCACCGAAAAAAAGTAAAACCATTTTCACCAATGTAAATAAACATCATCCTTTCTTCAACTTCATCTACACTACTTCTGTACTGCTGCACTCCCATAACTATTTGATAACTATAAAAAGAAATTCGTAAAATCAGCACGACTTTCTTCCACTCGTTCTTCGTTTGGTTTTCATCTGAAAAAAACAAACATCTGTTCAAAAACTCACCTACGCATGTGTGCTACCTGCTAACTAATCACTTACACACATGCTGCTGCCTGTTCTTTTATTAATCGTTCGATCTTTCTGCAGCTTATCTTTTAAAAACTTCACTGCACTTCTTCTGTATAT
Organism: Turritopsis dohrnii; assembly: GCA_027922465.2. Classification (NCBI taxonomy): domain Eukaryota; kingdom Metazoa; phylum Cnidaria; class Hydrozoa; order Anthoathecata; family Oceaniidae; genus Turritopsis; species Turritopsis dohrnii. The sequence goes on from BQMF02000530.1 coordinate 188,474, forward strand.
CTAAATATGATTTTTCATCGTAAACAAATAACTAACTCACTTGCTACCCGTGTTGTTTTATTAATAAGAGTAAAAGTTTAGCAAAACGTTTTATAATAATAACAATACCTTCGTGCATACAAACCTGTGTTTCTTCGTCAGTTCTTTCGTCGATTTGCTGCCTAAAACAATCAAATTTCAATTGAAATATTCGTATACAAAAAGAAACCCGTCTTCTTCGCGAAGTTTCTTGCTCACGAAATGATCGTTGACAAATTTCGAACGATTAACATTGCATTGCTCGCACTCCTCCAAAGACGTTCTTCGGCTGATTTCCACTGCGCAAGCCAAAAATAACAAAACGGAGGAGCATATACTAATCGCGAAAAATCAAAAAAATCACTCTCGCTTTGGCGTGGTTTTACGACGAAAAGGGAAAAAATAAGAAGGATTTGACCGTGAAAAAAAAACAAATATGTCACTCTCTAAAATAAAAACCGGATGCACAATCGCGAATTAGTATAATAAGACTAGTATCCCGTGTAAAACAATTTTACAGGTTTTAATTCTGAAAATGACGTCTCAAAAAATGGTGACAAAAAATTAAATCACAGAATAACGAACAGAAAGTGCATCAGTGTTGTAAGTACTGTAAACTCTCTCTAATTCCCTAAACCCTAACCTTAAAAAAAGAAAACAGAAGGTGCAGGAACCATAAAATTCGATCCATAAATTTAGAGAGATCGAATTTAGAAGTTCTAACTGTATTGCTGAACTCTAAAAAATAAACCGAAACATGCACAGGATCGTTAAGCGACAACCAACCGTTATCGAGATATCGACGATCAAACATTTTAGTGACGCAAAAGCTCTGTTTGTCACCCCTTCGTCAGTTTCATTGACCATAAAAAATGTCAGTTATTTTCTTAGAAGTTCTAGAGATATTTTCCAAGTAACTTCGCATCTTATTGAAAAGGCAATGCAATGGTTCCCCTGATTTAATGATTCACTTAAACAGACGCAATCTAGATCAAACATTTTTTCAGGTATGCAATCAACACTGAAGCGCAGAACAAAAAAGTCAAAACCCATCAAAAATAAAAATACGCGCTGTGCAGAAAATGCAATACAGAAAAAAACACTCTTCACACTTTTAATTAAAAATCTCCAGTTATTCCGGCTAAAGCATTTTTAGTTCAACACTGGAGTTATGAACAGAAAAACTTTTTATTCAAAAGATCTGAAACATCAAAATATTCATAATAAATCTTTAAACAACAAAAAGATTAAAATCGCTGTAACTGTTCATGGAATCCAAACCCCCACTGTAAATAAAAGCCAAACGCGAAAGTCGTAAAAGTGTCAAAATGTGAATTTTAAACAATTGCGATTTTCTTTACGAACCCAGACTGTCATGATTAAAAACCATGATATTCATTTCTTCAATCCCGTATTATTTGAAAAGTAATGACGCAGAAACCCTATTAATACTATAAGAAAAAACAAAACAAACAAACAAAAAAGTTCTAAAGCGTACTTACCCTAAAACATTAATAAATCTTCGCGCAATACTTTCGTTGTTGTTTATTGTTTGATCTCACGAATAATCAAAACATTTGAAACGATTAAATGCAATGCAATGTTTTCCCCTATACTAATCGTAGAAAAATATTAACCGCCGTGGTCTGACACTCCATTATGAATAAGTGACCGCAAAAACGACCCGAAATTTTAGAGAGTGAAAGCGTGAAAAAAGTGGTATGCACAGCGCGTATTAGTATATAGACTAGCCGCCAGGGCGGCGTCGCTCGCCACCCATGCTCAGTATGCGTTGTGCTGCAGAATTTAACTTGTGCAAAAGTTTCTTTTCAGGCATTAATTTTTTAATTCATTTCTTTCATTCAGAAGATTTAAAACAGAAAGAAATAGAAACATGGCTCAGAATATATATTTATACGCAGAAGAGAAGTAGCTTTAATGTAAAAAAATGGCAATATATAACACAGAACTGTTTACCCAGACATACAAAACCAAACATTACAAAATGTTAATTCAAAACAAATTGATACCTTCCAACTTTTGCTTTTGTTCCAAAGTTACTACTGGACTGCAATCATTAATGAATTTTGAAATGATATATAGTCTGTTCTTCCCAAAACCATCAACATCATGATTTAAACCATGAGTTTCATTTCTTTATGCTTTTTTATTATTGCCTAAAAGAATAATATCTCAATTGTAATACAAAATAAAAAACAAAACAAAAAGAAACAAAAAACAAAAAGGAAATTCAAGTGCGCATTTATCCTAAAAACAATAACTAAAAACACAAAGTTACCCAGAAGATAAAAAGTAACAAATAAAAACATAATGCAAAACTTATATATACACCCAGGCATAATAGTACGTAAACAATTATATACCACCACCATAACACAAAATAATGCATAAACTTGATAAAATATAAACTGAAGAAAAATCCATCCAATAACGCTTCTTTTTTTGTAGGACAGTTTCATTGTACAGAACCCTCTCAACTTCATAATTTAACCATGTGCTTCATTTCTTTAATGGTTTATACACTTTTCTTTTTTCTGACTTAATAAAAGAAAAGATTTCAGTTGAAGAACAGCTAAAATAATCACATTCATTGCAACCATATTGAAGCAAACAAAAACAAAAGACATAAAGTTGGCTGGAAGACAGGCAGATAGACAAAGTACCAAGCATCTTAAATTGTACAGGAAAATCTAATAAAAGGCAGACATGGTTGACGTTCCCCCCATTTCCACAGCCATGAGAACCATTTTTAATTGATTTGTAAATAAATAAATTACAGCGCGCGTTACCAAAACAAATTTCGTTCGTTCCGCGTTCCTTTTCATCCAGCATCCAGTTTTCATCTAGCGAAGATACATACTAAATGATAGAATTACTCATTATTCATAATTCAAAACTCAATTAATTAATCTTTCAAAACTAAATTAAAATGAAAACCATTCGTTACTGTGTAAAGGAACATCATTTCTTTCTGCATTTCTTCACTGCACTTTCTTCTGTATAGCCATAACTAAAACGTAAACAAACATTTAAATACATACATAACTTACCTGTTCTTTTATTAATCTAAAATAGAATAATAGCAGTAAAAGTTAAGCAATAAACGTTTTATAATAATACCTTCACGTACAGACCTGTTGTTCGTTCGTCAAACGATTAATGAAAATGATTTTTTCTGCATTTCTTCACTGCACTTTCTTCTATATAGCCATATCTGATAACTAAAACAAAGTAAAACGAAAACTAAAACAAAGTAAAACGTTGAAACATGTGCTGGATGTATACTCGTTATTTGTTGTTCGTTTTCGTTTTCCACATAAAAAACATTTCAGTATGATTTTACATAATACATACATAAATAATACGTCAATACATTTACTTACGTTCTTTTATTAATCTAAAATAGAAAAACAAAAAAAGAAAAGCAAAAAGTTAAGCAATAAAGGTTTTATAATAATACCTTCGTACAGAGCTGTTCGTTCGTCAAACGATTAATGAAAATGGATTTCTTATCAACGAACATTGTCGCTATAGTTTGTACGATTTCGGCAACCAATGAAAACGGCGAAAAGACGATCACGTGTCAAAACAAATGATCGTTGGATTGCAGTGGAAGAGTTTCTTCACTGGTCGCACTGCCGCTATATGACCATGATTAAGAAGATTTTGACTGTTAAAAAACAAAAAAACAATCACTCTCTAAGTTAAATGTGTTACACACGCACGCGAATTAGTATAAGTAGATAGTATCCCGGGTAAAAACTTTTTACCGAACTTAACTTTGAAAACATTAGGTCAAATCTGCCATTCCTGTGTTACGTACGCGTCACTCGCCACCCATGTTCAGTATGCGTTGTGTCACAGAATTTAACTCGTGTAAAAGTTTCTTTTCAGGCATTAATTTGTTATTACATTCAGAAGATTAAAAACAGAAACAAATAGCAACATGGCTCAGAATGATATATTTATACGCAGAAGAGAAGTAACTTTAATGTAAAAAAATGGCAATATATAACACAGAACTGTTTACCCAGACATACGAAACCAAACATTGAATAACATTACAAAATGTGAATTGAAAACAAATTGATACCTTCCAACTGTGTTTCTTTCGTGCGGAAGTTACATTATACAGCAACCATTAATGAATTTTTGAAATGATATATAGTCTGTTCTTCCCAAAACCATCAACGTCATGATTAAAACCATGAGTTTCATTTCTTTATGATTTTTTTTATTATTACCTAAAAAATTAATACTTGAATTGTAATACCGAAAACCTAATCATGCTATAAGAATATTGAAATAAACAACAACAAAAAAAAAGAAAAAAAAAAATTAAATTCAAGTACGCATTTATCCTAAAAACAATAACTAAGAACAAAAATTTACACCCAGAAGTCACAAATCTTATTATAATAATCCGCGATTGTGCATCCCACTTTTATTTTAGAGAGTGACGTATTTACTTTTTTTGCACGGTCAAAACCTTCTTATTTTTTCCCTTTTCGTCGTAAAACCACGCCAAAGCGAGAGTGATTTTTTTGATTTTTCGCGATTAGTATATGCTCCTCCGTTTTGTTATTTTTGGCTTGCGCAGTGGAAATCAGCCGAAAAACGTCTTTGGAGGAGTGCGAGCAATGCAATGTTAATCGTTCGAAATTTGTCAACGATCATTTCGTGAGCAAGAAACTTCGCGAAGAAGACGTGTTTCTTTTTGTATACGAATATTTTGATTTAAATTTGATTGTTTTAGGCAGCAAATCGACGAAAGAACTGATGAAGAAACACAGGTTTGTATGCACGAAGGTATTGTTATTATTATAAAACGTTTTATTATCGTTTGTTTACAATGAAAAATCATATTTAGATATACAGAAGAAGTGCAGTGAAGTTTTTAAAAATTAGCTGCAGAAAGATCGAACGAACAAAAGGTATTATTATAAAACTTTTATACAGAAGAAGTGCAGCGAAGTTTTTAAAAATTGGCTGTGCAGAACGATAAGACTTTTATTGTTTAATAATTTAGATTAATAAAAGAACAGGTTTTTAAATGTTTGTTTACGTTTTAGTTATCAAATATCGCTATACAGAAGAAAGTGCAGTGGAGAAATGCAGTTTCATGTTTATTTACACAGTAAGGAATGGTTTTAATTTAGTTTTGAAAGATTAATTAAAATAGCTTTGAGTGGATGTCTTAGTTATTCTGTCGTTTAGAATGTGTATATGCTGCTGGATGAAAAGGAAGCCGAGAGAAATTTGTTTTGGTAACGCGCGCTATTATTACTTTAAAAATGGTCCTACAGCTATGAATGTTTTTATTTCTCATGACGCTGTGGAAGTGGGGAATGTGTTATGCTGTCTGATTGTATCTATTGTATCTAATTTATATCGATGCTTGATGCTTTTGTCTGCCTGCCAAAAAGTACAAAATCTACTGGAAAATACAGAAAGTTTAGCAGTTTTTCCAAACGAAGAGAGCAGTTTTATGTATTTCACTTAAAAAAAAAATGGTAGCGAAAGTGTTTTATAAATACCTATGTATGTTTGTGCTGGAAAGTAAATAAAGTATTAGTAATTTGTTTATAGGTATGAATATAGAAGTAAAGAGTTTAGAAGTGTTTGAAAATGTCTACAGAAGATGATCAATGCTGTTTAGTTTACTAACATGTGAATTGGCAGTGAAAGGTATCCCATTTTGTTTAAATTTCAGCTAAAGTTAAAATAGTATAAATCTATTTAGTTATAACACAGTTGGTATGCTGGATAAATAAGAATAAAGGGTTGTTTAACTGTTGTGAATTAGCCAGAGGAGATTTTAACTCTGATTAAAAATGTGGTTGTTTTCAATTTTTTATAAACTCTTTAGATATATAAATTCTGTCATCACGTTTGTGTTTTTAATTATTATTCATAAGGTAGATGTGAATGGATTATGTATTTAAGAAGTTCATTAGTTATTACTGTGCAATGAAATGTTTATACATTATTTTGTGTTATGGTAATCGTTTACGTACCTGGGTATATATATAAGTTTGGCATTATGATTTTATTTGTGACTTTTTATCTTCTGGGTAAATTTTTGTTTTAAGGATAAATGCGTAGTTGAATTTCACTTTTTGTTGTTGTTGTTTATTTCAATATTCTAATAGCATGATTAGGTTTTCGGTATTACAGTATTACAATTACTATTACGGTGTTTTGTTGTTTTGAGTTATTGTTTTTAGGATAAATGCGTAGTTGAATTGCATTTTATTTTTTGTTGTTGTTGTTGTTTATTTCAATATTCTTATAGCATGATTAGGTTTTCGGTATTACAATTCAAGTATTAATTTTTTAGGTAATAATAAAAAAAAGCATAAAGAAATGAAACTCATGGTTTTAATCATGACGTTGATGGTTTTGGGAAGAACAGACTATATATCATTTCAAAAATTCATTAATGGTTGCTGTATAATGTAACTTCCGCACGAAAGAAACACAGTTGGAAGGTATCAATTTGTTTTCAATTTACATTTTGTAATGTTATTCAATGTTTGGTTTCGTATGTCTGGGTAAACAGTTCTGTGTTATATATTGCCATTTTTTTTACATTAAAGTTACTTCTCTTCTGCGTATAAATATATTATTCTGAGCCATGTTGCTATTTGTTTCTGTTTTTAATCTTCTGAAGGTAATAACAAATTAATGCCTGAAAAGAAACTTTTACACGAGTTAAATTCTGTGACACAACGCATACTGAACATGGGTGGCGAGTGACGCGTACGTACCACAGGAATGACAGATTTGACCTAATGTTTTCAAAGTTAAGTTCGGTAAAAAGTTTTTACCCGGGATACTAGTAAATAAAATCATAATGCCAAAGTTAATTACCCAGGCATAGTACGTAAACGATTACCATAACACAAAATAATGCATTAACATGAAAAAATAAAAAAATAAGAAAAATTCCATGAATTAGAATGTCGCATAAACAAATACAGGTATATACATCCACTGGGAGCATTATCAAAAACAAATTCAAATTATGATGCTGATAATAGTCGGAAAGTCAGACAGAGATACATTACACATGAAACAACAGTGAATAATTATTAGCTGGATGACGAAGAAGAACATGATCAAACTAAATACCCAAGTATTCCCAAACTCATAATATAAAGATGATACTTTCCTAAATGACGTTTATTTGTTTTTACTTTCTTTCTTGTGAAAAAGGAACAAATCTAAATGAATAAACCATGCAGAAGAAGACACTATAATCACATTTAAAAAGTAAAAATACGCTTAAATGAATAAAATCTATAAAGATCATGTATGATGTAGCTACAGCCAAAGAGCCTTTCAACAGCAACAGCTTACGCTTGCCTCATGGTCACAACTCTGGAACCATTTTTGTTTTTGTAAATAACAGAACAATATAATAATACAGAATAATAATAAGTAACATCACCTTTGCTAAGCATGCTGTTGTTAACAATAACAACGATGCTCCACCACATCCAAGTTATTCGCCCCGTAAAGTTTTTCTTTCTTTTTCGTCTTTCTGTACTGATATGCTAACGAAGAAAACAATCAGTTTTTCGTATATTTATGTCCACTTCTTAATTAAATCTCTACGAAGTGGTAGCTCAACGAAAACGATAAAAAAACAAAAGCATTTTACCTGAGTAAAGATCTTTCTGCAGGCATCCGTTTTTAAGTTCTAGAAACAAAAAAGGAAAGGTATTATAATAAGTAAAGTTAGTAAATAAGTAAAAGATTCTTGTACATTCTGCACTGTAAACAATAATGTACTCTACTTGATAAACCCGAAAAGAAAACGATCCCGAAACTTAAATTTTTTTCAGTTCTTTCGTCGATTTGCTTCCACACTTGTTAGTTCAATCTTCACAATACGTTTTTTCGCAGAAACTACCTAAAACAATCAAATTTAAATTAAAATATTCGTATACAAAAAGAAACACGTCTTCTTCGCGAAGTTTCTTGCTCACGAAATGATCGTTGACAAATTTCGAACGATTAACATTGCATTGCTCGCACTCCTCCAAAGACGTTTTTCGGCTGATTTCCACTGCGCAAGCCAAAAATAACAAAACGGAGGAGCATATACTAATCGCGAAAAATCAAAAAAATCACTCTCGCTTTGGCGTGGTTTTACGACGAAAAGGGAAAAAATAAGAAGGTTTTGACCGTGAAAAAAAAGTAAATATATCACTCTCTAAAATAAAAGTGGTATGCACAACGCGGATTATTATAATAAGATAAGATAGGTTTTCCGCATTATTATACTATTGAAATATTGTTCTTTTAGCTAAGATAAATAATAAAAGGTCATATAAGCCATTAAAGAAATGAAACACATGGTTTTAATCATGATGTTGATGGCTGGTGCAGAACAGATTGAAGAACAGATTTTTAAAATTCTGTCCAATGTTATATGACTTCGACACGGAAGAAACACAGTTGAAAGGTATCGATTTCTTTTCAATTCACATTTTGTAATGTTATTCAATGTTTGCTTTTGTGTTCTGTATTATGTATTGCTTTTTTACACTGAAGTTATATACTTCTATTCTGGTGTACATATACAATATATATATACTTTTTTGTTGTATTGCCATTTGTTTCTGCATTAAATCTTCTGCATGTAAAAACATGGTTTTGGTCTGAAGTAGGGCATTTTAAGTGTTGCAATGTTTGTTTCACGTCTCCAGGGTAAAACAATAATTTCACAAAACCTTTATTCAGTTCAGTTCCAGTAGTGTATTTATACGCATTATTATAATAGTGGGATGTTGGATTCTTTGGTGTATAGGTTTGCATTAGTTTTATTATGTGTTTGTTTTACGTAGAAGTTACTTTGCATTTCCTCTGTATCAAAAAAATAGTTTTCGGTCAATAGTAGGACATTTTAAGTGTTGCGATGTTTGGTTATAATTTGCGTCTCCGGGGTAACAATTTTCATTCTGATTAGGTAAATAGTTGGTAAATAGTTTTGCATGTGTTCTTCATTTCATCTTCTGTGTATAAAAAACATGGTTTTGGTCAAAAAGGGGAATATCGGGAATTTCGATGTTCCAATTCTTATTATTATTTAGATGGTTGATTCTGCCAATTCTTCTTTTTATTTTTCATGAACTGGACACATGCGAAACACGGGTGACGAGCGACGTCGTCTGGGCGGCTTGTAATTAAATAATATTGGTAGTGGTCAACGACGCGTTAGTCTAATATTTCCTTAGGTCACGTGAAGGCAATACATTGAAACAATAACCACAAAGGCAATAGATTGATCACAGATAAATTACACAGCATCAGCAGATGAGTGCTCAATCATTCATCTAAATAAAAATGTTTTAGGGGCTGTTCATATGGAGGTGGGCTGTCACGGCTGGCCGATCTGGCTCGGTTTGGTGAGACCTCACTGTTTTTAAGAAACGCATGAAAAAAAATTGTTCATATGACAAGCGAACTGGCTCGGTTAGGTGAGAAGATCTCATGACAAGCGAACCAGCCCGCCTTACCGAGATCTCGCTTGTTTTTATAGAGATCTTGACTAGGCGGGATGAAAACTGTACATATGAATACTCCATCTCAGCGAGGCAGGCTGAGATTTTATCAAACTCCTGCACAAAGAATGTGAGGTCATGTCATTGGAACAAATTTTAACCCAAGGGGGATGAAAATTGTCATATGAACACCCCGTTAGTATCTAACACATGAAAGGACCATTCATATCAACCAGAATGAAGAAGAAAGAGAAACATGGAAGAAACATCATGTGCTGCAATCGCAGTTACATGATGCAGATTATGAAATGCAAAAGAAATACAACAAGATTCGCAAAAATGCGACTATATATTTCCCCAAAGTTGCAAACATTTTATCAATTATTGTGTGTACATTGATAACATGAAAAATGCATCATTAAATAATTAGTGGTATATCTACTATCAAGATGATGTTCAGATAAAAACGCTGTCCATACTAATCAGGGTAGATTTGAAGTTAATACTACAAAGCGACTTATGAAAAGAAGATGTACATGGTCGAATGATAAGATTTCTCTCAATTTTTGCCACGGAGTTAAAAAGTGACTTTTGTATTTTGTATTTTTGTATTTATCAAATTTTTATACAGGATGACCATTCCAGATTATATACAAGTATATATACAAGTAAAATTCTATTATCAATATGGGTCCTGCTGAAATTAAAAATGTTAAAATAAAAGTAAATATTAATGTTAATAATTGTAAATAGACAAAGGTTAAAATATGACCCAGTGTCGTAAGAAAATCCAAGAGAAAGTGAAAATTAGTGAGAAAAAGAGGGAAATGAAACGCGTGTAGAATTACTATGGACATAGCAAAAAACTATAAGACCTAAATGCGACTAATATTTCCCCTTAAACAACTGAATAGTCTTTGCAGAACAATCTATAAGGCAATTTCGTCATAATAAACATAAGATCATTATTCATGCTGAAGACAAGCTTCCTATCCATAAAATCACAGGTCAGATGTAATTCAACAGAACACTTGCTTAAACTCAGATGAAACCATCTTACAAAATTATAAAATCAAATTTGTATAAAGGTTAACAAAAGAAGAAAAGAAAATTGTCAAACCTTTGGGGTAGGCATTTTAGCAAATAACTATCAAAAACAATCAAAAACCAATCTTTTCTAAAAAATATGTGTAGCATTTCAAATTTGGGAAGAAAAAAATCACAATTTACAAAATAAAATTCAAATATTCAAAATAAACATCTCTGATTCAAAAAATATGCTCACAGTATATATGTCATACTATGTAATAAAACTGACTTTCATAAATCCCAAATACCTTATTCGTACTAATTCTCACGCGGATTTAATTTCGTGCATTGGACATCGATTTATTTTGCACGTATTAATTTTTGCGCAACGGTCAAAAACTAATTTTCGCGCGTATTTATTTTTGCGTACGGCTTTTTTCTCTAATTCAAATAGGCCAAAATATTTTATGGGAATAGGTTTTGATCAGAGTTTCATTAATATTTTGAGTTGTTGTTTAAAAGAAAAACACTAGATACAGCATAAATAAACGTTATATTTGTATTGCTTTAAAGTAATCAAAGAAAAGACAAAAAAATTTTTTTGGAAAAATTTTTCGCGCGTATAGACGAGTTTCCAATGTTAATTACACTTTTATACCTTACATACTAAAAATCAAATACAATGTACGAAAATAGATAGGAAGTGCTAATGTGTATTGAAACTTTCTAATGTCGATTGTCTTTAAGGGGACTCCAGAGAACCAAATAAAGTGACAACATTTTGAAGTGTATAAAGAGACTTTTATTTCCTGTGAGGCTGCGTGCGCATACTCACAGGAAAATGACTTGATTAATGATATTCTATGTTGCAATATACCGTAATTATCGAGCAAAGAACACTGGTGTTTATAAACATTACGTCACTAAGAAACTCATCTATTAATTGTTGCGCACAGCTACTTTCAGCGCAAATTCTGTACTAAATTTCGCGCGCGAATCGATTTTTTTGTGCAAATGCGCGAAAATTAGTACGCGCGAAAATTAGTACGAATAAGGTAATTTTGTTTCGATTTGATTTAAATCACCACCAGGCTGTTATGTTGAAATGTGTTTTGATTTACGTTCGTTTTTGTGAGGAAAATTGACATACATATTATAATTTCTACGAAATAAAATATCATATACAATATCAAAACAGTACGTGATCATGGAATTGCATGAATATTGTTGGATTACATTCAACCAGATTCTTTTAAATTATTATGTTTCAATCCTGGTGTGTGTGTATTAAAATATTTTACGTATATAATTGGTTTTCTGAACTTCTTTTTGCTTATACAACATCACGTTTTTACTTGCAATTCTTGTTATGTACTCCTTGAATTAACAACTTGGTTGTTGTCCACCACATGTAAAAAGGGTTTCCTTCATTATGGTTGTACATGTGTTTTCAGCAGTTGGGCTATTATGTGTATCAGGATGTAAAATAAAAATAAGTCTTCAGCTTGGCTTTTAATGATGAACTTTCCACCTTGCACTGGAATCACAGATTCAATGCTGCTGTTCCAAGCATTTAATTTATCACAACACATTGCTATCAACAAAAACAAAACGTCCGTGACATATTGATATCTCGCTTTTGTTAGTTCTCTTTTACTTGCGTTCATTCAAAACTGTTAAAACTTTTAGAAAAACATTGAATTAAAACGTTTTTATTTCCATCATTTAAAGTTTGAATCTCTTGAATCATCTTAAAAGCTGGGAGACAAAGCAAAACTCTTCCACTGCCCAACTGCACTGACTGAAATAAATGGCGCACTACTTCGCTGAAGACTAGCCTCTATTCTTATCTATCTTGACTAGGTCAAAGTTCAATACTTGAACCGAGGCTATAAAAGTGAACAGAGAAGATGATGAAGGAGGAGAAGGAAACTGCCGGTTTTAACATATATTTCGCCCTATGGGGAAATATATAAAAACCATGAAATTGATAAACTTGTTAACGTCAGGAAAATTATCAGTTATTATAAAATCTACTTAGGGGAAAATGATTTATATCTATATTGGCGTCTCCGTTGTCAGAACGACTTCAAAACACGACTTAATAATACTTATTTAATTATACTTATTTAATTATAATTACTGAACAGATAAGCGAAAATATTTTCATTGGGATGTCATCGAGACGTCTCAGTAAAGATGTGATTGGAGCGTCTTTTAAGATTTACACTTCGCGACCATTTCGCGACGTCTTAGGGACGTCTTAGAAAGACGTCGTCTTTACGACGTCTTTGTGCCCGCTGGGTAACTTTTCAAGCGCTAACTCACATTCGCCGATCTAGTCTAGCAAACTCATATACATTTCGTGGCGTAAACGGTGGCCATTATGATCTTGTTTACATATTTAAGAGCGGGAAGGAAGACGAAACTTCGAAGTGAAAATTTAATAAACATTTTACCCAGTAAACACAAAAGCGTCTGAAGTCTTAAGACATCTTTCAAGATACGAAAAAGACGTCTTTAATACGCCTCTATTTGGTTGAAATCTCTAACGCTTTGAGACGAGTTTCAAAAACGTCTATGAAACGTCTTCGAGACGAGTGTAAAAGCCGTTTTTGAGACGTCTTTCAAGATCACACAAAGTCGTCTTCAATAGCTACGTCTCTAATTGATTGAAACATGTAACTCTTTGAGACGAATCTCAAAGACGTCTCTGAGACGTCTTCGAGACGAGCTCAAAAGCCGATTTTAAAATGACTGAAAATGGTCTTTGTAACGCCTTTCAAGATGACACAAGGACGTTTCTGTAATGCTGATGTGTTATTGGCTTTCTGCAGTTCTGTTTTCTTTTACAAATTTTGGCTACACTGTGTCTAAACTCTTCGGAAAAAAGACGTATAAGACTCTAATTCAGACGACATTTGAAAGACATTTTATGAAAGGCACGTGAAATATGTCTTTATGACGTTTCGTGAAAGACATTTTAAAGAAGGCCCTCCAAAAACGTCTTTGAAACGTTTGTCAAAGACGCCTTTAAGACGTGTTTTGAAAAAGATTATTTAGAAGACCTCTTTAGAACGTCTTTGAGGTGTATTGTGAAAAACGTTTTATGGATTCCCTGTCAAACACATCTTTAAGACGTTTTTTAAAAAATGTTTTTTAGAAGACTTCTTCAGGACGTCTTTTAGATGTATTATGTAAGAAGTTTTATGGATTACCTTTCAAAGACGCCTTTAAGACGTGTTTTGAAAAAAATTATTTAGGAGACCTCTTTAGGACGTCTTTGAGGTGTATTGTGAAAAACGTTTTATGGATTACCTTTCAAAGACGCCTTCAAGACTTTAGGACATCTTTAAGGTGTATTGTGAAAAACGTTTCATGGATTACCTGTTAAAGACGTCTTTAAGACGTTTTTAAAAAAACATTTTTTAGAAGACCTCTTCAGGATGTCTTTGAGATGTATTGTGTACGACGTTTTATGGATTACCTATCAAAAACGTCTTTCAGAAGACCTCTTTAGGGAGCCATTTTTTAAAAAAGTGCGATATTTGGCAGGTTAGCTGGTACACAGTTTTCATAAAAACGATAAGAAAACTATTGAAAATGCTTTTAAAAGTAAATTCGACCCCTGAAGTTTTCGAGAAATTCAAATTGCACCACAAGAAATAAGTTTTTTAAATTTGGTTAAAAATGGAAAGGTTGTTCACTATAATTTCGTTCTAAGATACGTTAAACATTGAGAATTTGGTATTATAGCAAGTTAATACATGATGAACTCCCCTATTTTAGGGTAAAATGGTATCGATTAACAAAGCTTAGAGTCCATGAATGATTCCATGATTTAATTCACATAAGAAAGTGCCTTCAATCACAATAACGTATGTTGCTATAATCATGATTACTTACTTTTTGTTTTCTTTTATCTACCTTACTTCTCCAAACACTTTCCACAAAGTGATTATACACGAACAATGAACAATAAGAAGTCATAAAAACAAATCAAAACGTTCCAATTTGCAATAGAAAGCGTGCGAATCAAAACGTTTGAAAATTACATAACGTATGTTACCGTATGTTACGTATGTTACGTATTTGAAGGAGAATAACTTTTGTTCAGAAGAACCTAGGGATGTTATTTTTTTTGTAAGAGCATCTATTTCAAAGCTGAAAAACTAGTCCAATTTGTTATTTCAATAAACCCACTGTCTCGACCAAAATAGCATAACGTATGTTACATGTTTTTTTCTTTGGAGTTTACCTCTTCCAAATTCCAACCCTAATATTTTGACTTGTAATGCGGTCCACTTACCAAAGGTCTGTGGATACTTCATGCACTTAAAAATCATTAATTTGAACCATACGCCTTTCTTTCTTTCAATCTCGTTGGGAGCTTTTTTCTTGTATAATGAGACATAACGTATGTTACAATAAGTGTGTGACAAAAAGTAAAACGCCATATAAACTGAAAAAATAACGATTTTGCTGCTGATCATTTCGGGCAATTTCTTAGATTAAATGTATACATACGTTATACAATTAATTTTTTAGTCAGTCATTGTAAATAAACCTCTGCTAGTTGTTAAATACCCACTATTGGGTATTTCTTTTTCTAATATATTGATATCTACTGAATCATCTCAAACATTTTCCACTTAACTGAATGAAAAAAGTGGGTTTTAACATATATTTTGCCTTATGGGGAAATATATTAAAATATAATTTCTTCAACTCATGAAGGAATGAATATTAATCAAACAGGTCTACATAAAAGTGGAAGGTATACTTATGCTAACATAGGAAAATGACGCAAGACAACACGTATGGATTCGCATTGTTCGAAAATTGAATAAACTTCAATAGAGCTGAAGTTTGTTGTTCTTCTATTTTTCTCGTATTTCTATGGTCAAATTAGTGATGCTTTTCTGTCGATGTTAGTAGCAAATCAAGAGATAAGTCGCAATCTATGTAGCAGATACGTAATGATATTATAAATAATCTGGCTTTGTGGTGAACGGAAAAATCATTGTTGTTAGATAGTTGTTAAAGAAACAATCAAAATTTAAAGTTTAAAATCAACGCCGATTTGGTTGCCAAGACAGAATTCTAAACAATCAATAACCCCTCTCATCTATAAAAGCCAAAGACTCGAGGTAACTTTCAAAACGAAATTTGGTTGGGATACCATAACATTGGAAGTGTTTGTATTGCATGCACTACAGGTAAGGAGATGTTGTTGATGAAAGTTCTTAAATGTTTTTTTTTTTTTTTTTTTTTACCTGATGATGTGCTTTAGACACGAAAAGCTTCGTATTGTAAATGCAATTTTTTAAAAGTTCGTCTTTTCATTTACTTCTTAAATGTTGAACTTTTACTTAATGCTTTAGACTGATTAGACTAACTTTGGCACCTGGGGATCGTAGACTGCATTCCAATGGAATTCTGATTGGTCATTTTACTGTAATGTAATGCTTTTCTGCATAAATAGGAGATAACGCAAGTCTAACTATTTCATGATAGATAATAAATAATGTATACTTGTACTAATTCGAGATACCTTCCCAGCGGGCACAAGACGTCTTTGAGACGTCTCATTTTAATCGTAAAATGGTCGTTTGCTTTCCAGATCATTTTGCGACGTCGTAGGAACGTCTGAAACGGGACGTCGCAGTTGGGATCCTTTTACGACGTTTTTAGGACGTCTTTATACGGATTGAATAACGACCTTCGAAACAATTATAAACTTAAGATCATTTTGGGACGTCGTAGGGACGTCTGAAACGGGACGTCGCATTTGGGATCCTTTAACGACGTTTTTGGGACGTCTTTATACGGATTGAATAACGACCTTCGAAACAATTATAAACTTAAGATCATTTTGCGACGTCGTTGGGACGTCTGAAACGGGCTGTCGCAATTGGGATCCTGTTACGATCAGATAGTGACCTGACAAAAATTTTCAAATTTCATTCTGCAGTCATTAAACGGTATAAATCGAGTAACACTAACATGCTTATACAGAATTTACATTCGTATCGAATTCTGTTTATTGGTCGTGTGAAGGATGATTTTACGACGTTTTTGGGACGTCTCTGTGCAGATTCAATAACGATCTTCGAAACAATTATAAACTTTCAAAAGCAATCAGTCTGTATAGAATGATTTATTGTAAATGTTTTTAAACGTCTCGACAACAAGCAGCGGTGGCATAACGGTTAAGAGTTCGGCTGGCACACCAGAGGTTCCAGGTTCGAGTCCGCCTGTGGCCTATTACAGTTTTTGAAAGAGTAAATTTCATAATCCAGCGACGTCGTTACGATGTCGTTGGGATGTCATCGAGACGTCTCAATGAAGATGAAATTGGGACGTCTTTTGAGATTCCCACTTCGCGACCATTTTGCGACGTCTTAGGGCCGTCTTGAAAAGACGTCTTTACGACGTCTTTGTGCCCGCTGGGTTTAGGGACTGTTCATATGGAGACGAGCTGATCCGACTGATCGGGCAGCATCGGTTAGGTGAGACATCGCTCTGTTTAAGAAACGTATGAAAAAAAAAATCTGTTGATATGACAAGCGAGCCAGCCCGCCTTGCCGAGATCTCGCTTGTTTTTGCGAGATCTCTGCTAGGCGATCTGGTATTTTATCAAATTCTGGCAGAAAGAATATGAGGTCACGTAATGTAAACAAATTCTACCACGGTTGAGAAGGATGAAGATTGTCATATGAACATATAAAAGTCAGCCCACCTAGCCGAGCCAGCCAGGTCAACCGGGACAACCCGCCTCCATATGAACATCCCCTTATTCTATTTTCCCACATGCTTCACAATTGGATAAAAGTAAAATCGGTATATTCATCATTAACACTTCATGGCATCACAAGGGGTTTCAGGTAACCCCTAAGAAATTAGGTAACCCCTAAAATTTAGGTAACCCCTAGTTCTGAAATTTTCCAGTTAACCCCTAATATAGGTAACCCTTAAAAATGAAAGAAAATCTTAGGTAACCCATTAACATTGACTATTTAATGAAAGTGATTGGCTAGTAATAATTTCTTTGTGGACTTTGTCCAACCAAGGCATTATTATTTATAAATCAAATATGACTCTTGCAAAATAAAAACAACAACATAAAGTTTTGTCATGAAAGCTATAAATCAGTTTTTCTTTTTTAAAACACAACAATTTACAAGAGTTTACAGAATATCTTGACTAAGAAAGAAAGATAAAACTAGAAGATTTAGACATCAAATATCAAATTTTAGTAAGTCGAGGTTCGATTCCTTTGCCAGGTAGTTTGCTCAAAGACATGTTTTGTTTTTGTAATATTATTTTTTCATCTAAGTATAAAATGAAGCGAATAGAGCTTACATTACACATCGAACGTTATTCCATTGTTTACATTTTTTACAATTTTTATTGCATATCGAAATGAAGACATTCCATTGCTTGTGAGCATATGAAAGAGAATATTTTGTTGGAATTTTCCGTAATCTAACAAACAACGCGGCAAAAAAATACGCAGACAGCGTCAAAAAAAGTCGGAACTGGAGAAACTGGGTCAATTAGAGGAAAATAAAAAACGAAAAAGAAAAAATGTTAAAAAATAAAAAATAATTTTTACAAAAATTCAATATTTATTTATAAGTACTGTAGATTTTATTTTTTTTCACTGGAAAATGTATTAGCCCCCAGGTCATCTATTGAAAAACTAGGTCCCCCCTAATACGTCAGGCCCCCCCTAAGGTTCAGGAAATCCCGAAGGTACCAGGGGGTAACTGGGTGTACCCCCCCCTCCCCCCTGCGGGCAGGGGGGGGGGGGGGGGGGTGATGCCATGCACTTGGAAAACAGCAAAGTAAATACACGACAGACTCTCAAATTTCTCGTAATTTCTTACAAGTTCAGAAAATTAAGTAAAATGCATTATCAATTTATTTAGTGATTCTAGCATGGAAACATTGTTACCTCAGAAAATAGGAAGACTTTTGAAAAATAATCCCATTCTAGTTAAGAAAGCAAGTAACTAAGGTTCGGCCACATTAGTCAAATAAGACTGGTTGAACGCCTGTTGTCAATAGCAACCACTACTTTCATAGTATGACCACTGGCTTTTAGTTTTTGATTCTTTTGAATTTCAACATAAGATTGTTAATTTATGCTAATTTATGACTCCAACAACAGTCTTCGGAGCATGTCTTATGATAAGACCTACCGATACGGGAACAAAGAAACGTCTTAAACGATAGAATTTGAAAATGTTTTCTGCGAATGAATTGAGAATTCCTACTAAGCAAAAATGGTGTTATTGCTGAAGACCTTTCCGAACATTTCCGCAACAAGTATTATTTAACAGACAAGCTGACAATTAAGACTCGTATGACCACAGCCTAAATGAAAAACGTTCAAATAGTCCCATTGGGAAAACAAATTCAATTCAGAAACTATGTTAGTGCGTTTCTCCACAAGTAGCGACTACTCTGTAGATCCACCGTTGCTTTCCATTTTATATTGAAGTTTAAAATAATTTAAGACAAAATTAAATTGAGTTAAATTGAGTGCATTCGCACACCTCCTCCAAGTAAACGTAACGCATTAAAGGATAGCTCAAGCTGTTTCAGCGTGTTCATGCAGTTTAGTGTGTCGGTAATTCAAAACTATACTAGACGCCCAGGCGGCGTCGCTCGCCACCCATGTTCCGCATGCGTTGTATCGCAGAATTTAAGTCGTGAAAAGTTTTTACAGGCATTAATTTCTTTTCTTCATTTCTTACATTCAAAAGATTTAAAACAAAAACAATATAGTCTATTCTTCCCAAAATCATCAACATCATGATTAAAACCATGAGTTTCATTTCTTTATGCTTTTTTATTACTGCCTAAAAGATAAATATTTCAACTGTAATACCGAAAACCTAATCATGCTATAAGAATATTGAAATAAACGACAACAAAAAAAAAAGAAAAAAAAAATGAAATTCAAGTACGCATTTATCCTAAAAACAACTAGAAGCCATTAGGCTTGAAGAATTCCCGCATCAGCTCTTGAGAAAATTGCTTTAGGCTAATTTTGAAGATATCTGAATGACTTGTACACTGACTAATAATTTGATACAGTCTGGAATTCATCAAATTACTCCCTTCTTTAATTTATTTAACTTAATCTTGACAGCTTTGCAATTCACTATGATGTTTCGGGTCCAGAAAAACAGTTCACTAATATCTTACGCACGATGTTCATTCATGAAAATTGAAGATTTTTTTAGATTTAGTCCAAATTTGGCCCAAATTGCCCAATTTTAGTCAAATCTGACAAAATGACTGCCAAATTTGAAATCAGCACCTTGTCTAAATGCCCAATTTTAGTCAAACCTGTCCTAAGTTCCTAGCATAGGTCAGTCATTAACTATTCTGAATAAACAAACAATCCGAAATAAGAACGGACTTTCCGAAAACGACGAAAAACTGTGACAGAGATAGATAGAATGTGTAAACCAACATTTTCCTACGCTATAAGCACGGAAATTGAATAACTAAAAACAAAAATTTATCCAGAAGATAAAAAGTCACAAATAAAATCATAATGCCAAATTTATATATATATACCCAGGTACGTAAACAATTACCATAACACAAAATAATGCATAAACATGATAAAATATAAACGGAAAAATCCACCCAATAACGCTTCGATTTTGTAGGACAGTTTCATTGCACAGTAATAACTAATGAACTTCTTAAATACATAATCCATTTTTCTCTTAACTAACCCTCTCAACATCATAATTTAACCCACCATGTGTTTTATTTCTATTTTAACATATGAAAATATTTAAAAAACATACAAAAAACCTATAATCATTATAATAAATAACAAAGATTTAAAAATTCTATATTTATTTTAAATCGTTGTTATTTATTATAATGAGACATGGCAAATTTATTACAATCACCTATAATCATACTATGACGAAATCGAAAGAAAAACAAAACAAACTAAAAGAAACTTTGAAAACATATTTATCTTAAAAATAACAAGAAACTAGAAGCCTCAGGGCTTGAACAATTTCCGCATCAGGCCTAGAGGAAATAGCTTTAGGCTAATTTTCAAGATATCTGAATGACTATCCATTCTGTTCTTGTTGCTTACGTGAGAATAGGTGTATCACAATTCCCAAAATATGACTTATGATTCATATGAAGAATAAAATGATATTCGGTAGAAGTGAACCCAAATCATTTGAAAATCAGGGAAAAATCAGGGAAAAATCTGCAAGTAACTGCCAACTTTAATATCAGGACTTTCCAATTGTTCTTTGTGCACACCTTCCAAATTTTGCCAGAAATGTGAATTTGGTAATATATTTAAGTAAACATTACATGAAATTGCTCATAACTTGCATTAATAGGAGCAGGAGAAACTTGGGCATTTCAAAGATTTTAATCCATGACATTTAACAGCATTACAAGAAGATAAAAATTATATACATAACTTAAATCAACATAACATACAATATGAAAATCTATTTCTACTAAACCTGCCAGTGGCGGATCCAGAGGTAAGCTGCTACTTGTGTAGGAGAGTGTTAGCAATTCAAACATAAAAGAAAAAGGTTCAAATAATCCCATTGATAATATGAACTGAATTCACAACTTATGCTAATGCGCTTCTCCACAAGTTGCGACTACACTCTAGATCCACCACTGTCTGCATATTACCACTTCTATGGAGTCTATAAATAACACCAATGTGCACGAAAAGACAAATGACACAATAAAACTTTGTTAGGATCTGTATGAAAATGTTCTTTTCGAACATGATATACCTTAAGGGGATTTTTTTTGCGTAGACTAATTTTTGCGAGCAAAGATTTGAGAGCGTTTTGCGTGGATTAATTTTTCGAGTCAGAGCTTCTCAAGGAAAATGTTTAGATTTATATTTGCAAATGGGCACAAAGTGCAATGTGTGTACTTTATAATATAGCTTAGAAATAGCAGCAAAAATCACCATTTCCATGTCTGCCACATGGCAAAACCAATGGGTGCTTGATAAGTACAAGGGAATAGTTAATATATGAAAGGTACGCAGAGCCAAAAAATGAGCAAAAAAAATCATGAAATTTTGAGTGGATTTATTTTCGCGAATCGTTCATGTCTTGATGTTTTGCGTGGATTTATTTTTGCGAATTTGCCCAAAATTCGCAAAAGTTGCAAACCATTAATCCACGCAAAAAAAATCCCCTTAAGGTATTGTGTCCTAGAACTACACTCCAAATTTTCACAAGGCTTTAGTGATCTCATTGTATGTATATAATTGGTTGGATTCTAATCATCATCCAAAGTTTGTTTTCCTCTGACATTTATCCAAACTAAATCATTGTGCCTCCATTGAGCGGTTTGCAGGATTACACGTTTTTTTTTTTATAAGAAAAATTTTTATAAGAAAATGAGGCTCAAAAACCTCAAAACCTTAAGAAAATCTTAAGAAAATGCCGAGCCTCAGTTTTCCAAAAATCACATTTTTTTAAACATCAGCTTTTAGGTCGTATTGAGTTTCAGTAGGGAAAAAACGGTTAACTTTGGTATTTTGACGTCATTCTAACGGATGTAATCTAAAGTAACATAAGTTTCATAAAACAGCAAAACTGAAAAGAATTCCGCAGAAAATCGTATTGCTATTTGGAGGAAAAAGTGATTTTTTTCTCCAAAATTGATGTTTCTACTGCTTATGATTAAAGCAAAGTCTTAACAAAAGGAAATTCAGAGCGGAAAAGTTAAGAAAATATTAAGAAAATCTCAGCCTCATTTGGTCAAAAACCTTAAGAAAATCGAGGCTCGGGCCAAAAAGTGACTTTCTTATAAAAAAAAACGTGTATTTTGAACAATGTCATCTTAAAATCTTTTAAATATGAATTTAAAACTAATCAGTTCCACACAAGCGATAACTTGACCGAGCATTGTACAGTGATGAATAATTTGATACAGCCTGGAATTCCCCAAATTACTCCTTTCTTTAATTTATTACCGCTTTTCAATTCACTAAGACGTTTCGGAGCCAGAAAAGCAGTTTTATAAGACATATCGTTCACCAATATCTTGCACATGTTTATACTTGCAGTATGTATGTATGTTTGGGTCAATTCATTCACTAATGATTTGTGCTGCTATGACAATTTCATTTGTTTATTTTTTTTCAATATCTTCAACTTTCGGTGTAATATTTATTAAATGAAATGAACATGTTTCAGCATTTATTGATAAGACGTATTCACCAGTATTGTTTTGATACTATAAATACATTTCTGCTGCGATATGAAAGATTTTTTCACACAGCAAAGTTTCGTTTACTATCAAACCTTCAACTTCTTTTTCAAGAATGTTTCCCAGAGTCAGCTAAACATCAATATTTCCTCCATAAGGAATGTTCTTATGATTATATTTCGATTGCAATAGTAGATAAAGTCTTAAAATTCTTCTTCATCAAAGCTTCTTCTAATTCTACAATTTCCTCAAAACATAAACCAAACGGTTCGAGAACGATTCACGTGTTTGGTGTGCATATTTTACTGACTTTTTAAAGAAATTTTAAAGATAATTGAATTGGGAAGTTTTAAATATAAAACGGCTAAAATAACTTCTAAAAGTATTTCAAAAGTATAAAAAGCTTATTATTTTTATGAATTAATATTGAAAGTGGCCTTTTTGTATTACATTTTGCATAGAGTTTTGGGTCTGTCATTAACTATTCTGAATAAACAAACAATCCGAAATCCGAACGGACTTTCCGAAAACGGCAAAAAACTGTTACGGAGATTGGATAGATAGAATGTGTCTAAATCAAACAATTTCCTTCGCTAAGGCGCGGAAATTGAATAATCAAAAACACAAACGTTATGACAGAATTTGTATAGCTAAAGAATTTTTAACATATGAAAACATTCACATATGTGGAGCCATTTTTTATTTCAGTTCAAAGCTCCTCCTGGCTAATTCAAAACACAACAATAAACATCTCTCTTATCCTTTACTTATCCACATACTGTGTTTTAACTAAATAGATACTATATTAACTTTGGTTTACCTTTCAATACCAATTCACATCATCATGTTAGTAAACAATATTGATCATGTTCTGTAGCCATTATCAAACACTTCTAAACTCTTTACTTTCTATATTTCATACCAGTAAACAAATTAATAACACTCGATTTACTTCGCAGCATACTTTCCTGAAATTCCACTACCATTTTTATACACTGAAAGGTATAAATAAAGAAAAAGATTTCAATGCATAACAGTGACAGTCAGTGGCGGCAAGCTCTCCTTGCATGTTGTTTTCTAAACTTCATAACTGTGGAGCCATTTTGAAATAAATAAAATAAAGAACAGCCAGTTCGTTACCAAAACAAATCAGTAACTGCTCGTAGGGCATGCATCTTTTTGATCGTTTTAACTCTGTTTTTACTATCTTTTAACGCTGTATTTATTAAATGCGTTTGACTCATTTACTTACGTATATTACTTTGTATCTTTTCCAAACGTTTTCCCACCGAAAAGAAGTAAAACCATTTTCACCAATGTAAATAAACATCATCCTTTCTGCAGCCATTTTTAAACAACTTCTCTTCAATCAACTACACTACTTCACTGCTGCACTCTCATAATTATTTGATAACTATAAAAAGAAATACGTAAAATCAGCACGCGTTTCTATCGTAAAAATCATAGAGACTTTCTTCCACTCGTTTTTCGTTTGGTTTTCCTCTGAAACAACCTATTATATAAAAAACAAACATCTGTTCAAAAACTCACTTATTCACTCACTTATACCTGTTCTTCTATTAATCTAAAATACACTAACAGTAAAAGTTTAGCAATAAACACGGTTATAAAGCGTTTAAATAATAATAACAATACCTTCGTGTATACAAAGCTGTTTCTTCGTCAAATTCACAACCGATAATGAAAATCCGTTATTAACGAACTAAATTTTTGGAATTTGTCAGCCAATCAAATGAGCGCATTTTAAGAGTTTTCCTTTATTAGCCAATGAAAACGATTAGCGGCGGGGCTTCCCCATACACTAATCGTAAAAAAACGCTCTCGCTTCTACGTGGTTTTACGGCGAAAAGGGAAAAAATAAGAAGGTTTTGACCGTTGAAAAAAAAACTAAATATATCACTCTCTAAAATAAAAGTGGGAAGCACAAAGTGAATTAGTATAATAAGATAATTTAGTAATCGAGGCGTTACCTATTTATTAAACAATTCGGGAAAGCGGTATTTCGTATCAGGTTCGCTGTTGCCATGGCATATGATGCTATTTAGAAGAAAGTACCAATTAATAAAGTGGCGGGCATTATTTTGTCTTGTACGCACAAGTAAAGTGCAACACGTTTTCAATATCAAATGTTTTACTTTATTATAGATGTATTTTGTTGGGTTGATGGTTTTGTCGTTTGTTGCGGTTGTTCATAGCAATCCAACAAGCACCGATCCAGACTATGTCAGATTGCTTGCTGGTCAGCACATTGAGGCTGGGTTCGTTCGTGTTCAAGTTGATGTCGACAATATTTGCGTTACATATGAAACAGCGAATGGTTATCATCTCCTTGAAACTCATCTCTGGGTCGGAAGTGAAACTGCTGAAATGCCACTGAATAATGCGGGAAACCCACAGATTGGGACATTTCCGTACATAAACGAGTTTCAGTCGGAGTATCCTACAACACATAAGGAAACTGTGCCTTGGATAAGCATTGGCCTTGCACCATCTGATGCTTGTGGCAAACCTATTTGGATTGCTGCCCATGCTTCACTTGCAAAATTATCGGCTAGTGGTGAACCTGATCCTGAAACACAAGAGACAGGTTGGGGAGAACCACAGGAAACTGGAAGTTCATGGGGAGGTCGTTTTAGCGTTACTGTTATCTGCGATTCAACTCCGACTCCTACTCCTCCTACAGAATGTCCAAAGGCTGGTTGTGAAACTGCTTGGGCTAAACCAGATGAACATACAACAAATCCTAACGTGAATGAATACACATTTCAACAAGTTGTAGAAAAAACTAAGAGATGGGGTTGGGTACAATGCACTTCTACACCAGGAACCTATACATCCGTGTTATATGCTGGTGGTGGAAACCATCCACAGTCATCAACCGCTGTTGGTGATATGCATTACACATTGAGTTGTGATACCTCTCCCTGCACGCTCGATATTAGTTATGTAATGCGTGACACTTGCAACACAGGATCCCCAGATGTATCCCTTGGTGAAGTTCACATCAGAGCCTCCAAGACGAAAGAAAATATTTTGTCCGTTGCACCAGGTCATTATGAAAATCCACCAAACAAAGAATTTGAGCTTGACCCAAAGGTTTCCAGTTATGAAGTACCTCAAATAACACAGGCATGTATCAATGATCCAATAAAGTCTGGAAAATGTAAACTTGAGGACATTGCACCTGGCGACGAAATTTGCATAGCTGCTCACGCCGTGGTATGCGGTTTTTGCGAGGATTGCTCACATTCTTAAAAGACATTATGGGACTGCTTCTTTTATTGTCTTTAACAGCTTATAGTTAAATTCAGAGTGAAGTCTTTGTCTTTCGTAAAAGAACATAAATGTTTCCGCAGTTTTTTCTCGAATTTTCGTTGTTAACACCTGCTTAACCTTTGTCTGAAGTATTTGAATTTGTCAAGGAGACTATAAAAGAAATCCGAATATCTTTAGTAACATACGAAACACATTAAGTTTCTATGCAGTATTTTCGGTGAAAAATATCTTTGTTGTTTCTCTTTCTCTTATGGTAGATTCGCTTTATTTGTATGTTTTTGAAATGCATTTGTTGTAAAAACTTTCCGTTATACTTGAATAGAACTTTTGCGGATCTTATTGCGTAACGCTTCGTTGAACCAGAGAGAACATAAGTGTTATAGTTGAAATTTGGCATAGAGTAGTTGTATGGCAACGTTGACTTAACGGGTTTTTATTGCTGGATATTGAGAAGGCACCCCATTGTAAGAACTCCTATTTTTTCAAAGCATCAGATAGAGAATAAAAAAACACGTAAACAGTGGAGAAAGGCCGAATATTCAAGGAAGAAAGGACATTTAGAGCTGATTTTATTTCGTAAGGAGACAGTAACTATGAGGGGGGATTAAACTTTATTATAATAATCAATAATCATGATACCCTCGTAACTGGATTGCGATTTTTGCTGTTGTTGATGAAATTACCTGTATGTGTAATTTGCATCAGTAGCATTTCCATTACATAACGAGAGAACGATTTAGGCTGAGAGAGCATTGAAAGCAACAATTATGAGTTATTTCCATGATTTATCATTTTATCTGTTTATTAATCTTTAGCTATCGGATAGATAAAGCAGTCAGCAAACTTCATTAATCCAAATAGGAGCTTTAAATACTGTCATACCTTTTTTGCAATACCCTCATTGATAACAAATCTTATCCGAATTTAAATTGGAATAGCCGCCCATGTTCATCCAAACACTTCACAAAAAATAAAATTAAGGGAAAGTCTTAGTGATGTGATAGAGCACCCGCCTCAAAAGCGTTTGCTCAAGTTTTAATTGGTTATAGCTGAGAAAACAATGTGTTTAAGTCTTGTGAAAAAATGTTTAAAATGATTTTAACTTTTCAGGAGCTGAACCACATAAAGGCACATAAATGACTTTGCCCTGTCGAAACCAAAATAATAAAAAAAATTAAACAATTCCCTTCTTGTAACCAAAAACATATTTTTATACCCAGAGGCAAGTAACTTCTCACCGTTTGTACAAATGCATGTGTAGCAGAACGTGTAAAAACTTTTTATGGGTTCAAAATTACTTTCTGCACTGGAGACGTGAAACCTAGGAAGATAGAAAAAGAGAAGGAGAAACATCTCTAGTTTTTCCATTGTAATAAGCTCGATGCGCTAGCGTGTGACTCTATTCAAATCTAAATTTTGAAGTTAGCGGTTAATTGCATAATTGGTCAGCGCGATAGCAGCTGATCTTTCATTAGCGTTTGTACGTCCGTCCGTAATTCCAAGATTTTATGTCCTCGATTGTAGGCTGAAGGCTGTTGTAGGCTGAATCAGAGGCTATTTTCCAACTATGATTGTTACATCAATAGGTTAAAAGAAGATATTTTAAAACGTTTTCTTATTGTGAGTTTGGCCATGAAAACAGCAGATCATGAAATCACTACGTGGAGTTTCTCAAAACTTCGCTATGATGCTACCTATTCAGTGTAGAGTCAAATATTATTTTACTAGAAATAGCAATAGAAATTTCTATGGTTAGAAGAGAATTGTTTATGCAATAAATAATATCGAAAACTTGTAACGACATTATCTACGGATATTTCGTCCAACCTCTGTGGACATTATCAACGTATGAAAATTTTTACAGCGCAAAAGTTCACCTAATTCTATACAAAATTACATACACATAATGACGTTACCATGACAACTATAATATATAGACACATAAATAAAGGAATAATTACGGAAATAATTCCCTTATCAACAAAGTACGTAACATAAAAAAACAACAAACTACATATAACATAAATCACGACACAACCTAGTCACCAGGAACGGCCTAAATGACTAGTAAGGGAAACGTAGTCGCTAGAGATACAAATGTCTCTCCCCTTGCTGCTGATAGTTAATTAAATAAAGTCAATTTCACAGATTGTTCTTGCTTGTTCAATGACGGTTTGTCATCTCTAATATACAACGCTTCACAAATCTTTCGACGTCTATATCCTCCACAGTTTTCTTTTAAAATAGTGAAGTTATCTGACGAGGCCCGTTCGTGTCCAGTCCTCTCTGTATGTCGGTATATATGAGAGTTTTTGTCACGTTTCTGATGGTCGATTATGCGTTCAGAGAGTCGTCTTCCAGTTTCACCGATGTAACGTTCAGTACAATTCTTATCTGGACTCTGATACTTGTAGACAATATCGTTTTTGTGATGTTTCTCAGATTTGTCTTTCAACGAAAATTTAGATGAAAGTTTGGTACATTTGTACAGTGTTCTTAATTTGACATTATTTGGTAAAATACTGTCTATTATTGGGTTCAATCTACGAACTAAATTTACTCCTTGCCTTCCCTTGTATGGAAGAACCATTACGGGAGATATCACTTGGGGCGTCTCTTCAGATTCTTGCACAGTTGGTTGTTGCGGTTGTGTATTAACTTTTTGGTGTTCTTCCATCATGACTCGTTTTACAACTTTGTATGGATATCCATTAATCTGAGTAAACACGTTTTTTAAATGATTCAATTCAATTTCTAGAACTTTCTTGTTAGAGCTTACAGTATAGGCTCGCTGTATCAAGCATCGCAACGTGCCGTTTTTCCACATTTTTGGAGCAAACGAGTGCCAATGCATGTATATATCTTTACTAGTCGGTTTTCGATATACTTCTGTTTGAAAGTTCCCATCAGTTAGACGTTTTATTTTAACATCCAGAAACGGAATGGCAAAATCTGTTTCCATCTCCATCGTGAACTTGATGTTTTGATGAAATTTATTAAGTTCAGAAAGGACATTATGTACTTCATGCGATTTTACAATTGCAAACGTATCATCTACATATCATGTCCAAAGTGAGATCTTGTCGGACATTGTGGGTATAACACATTCTTCTAAGTAAACCATGAAAATGTTTGCCAAAACAGGACCAGGTGGTGAGCCCTTTGCTACTCCATCTGTTTGCAGATATATAATGTCATTGAATGTAAAATGCACATTTTTTGTACAAAGAGTGAGTAAATTACGTAGATCTTTTTAAGGTACTTTGATTTCAATAATTTTATCGACATACACTTTTTTCATGATAATGTCCAATGTTTCCTCAAGAGGTACATTTGTGAATAAACTTGTTACATCAAATGAAACCATTATGTGATCTTGTGGGAATTTCATTGGCTTTAGTTGGTTCACAAAATCTTTTGTACTATTAATGTTGTACTGTGATTTTGTAAGAGGTGCCAAGAGTTTTGCTAGATATTTTGATGTTTCATACGTGGCAGTACCAATGTTGGAGATAATAGGTCGCACGGTAACATATTGACATCTTTTGACATTGAGGGTACTTTATGAACCTTAGCGGTCCTATAAAATTTAGCTGGTTTTGATCCCTGGGGGTACAAATCACGATATTCTTTCTGGCTCGAATGCGTCTTGATTTTTCTCAAACCTCGTTGTACTTGACCTTCTAGTTTAGCAGTAGGATCACTAGATAAAACTTTGAATTTATCCGAAGACAGTAAGCTTTCACATTTTCGAATGTACGAGGATTTATCTATAATCACAACACCTCTACCTTTATCCTGTTTCAGAATACAAATACTTTCATTCTTGGAAAGACTTTTTATCACTTCATTATCTTTATTAGGCAACTTGATGTTGTTATACTGTGTAAGTTCTGTCGTGTATTGCAAAATCTGCTGGAAAATTGACTTAAATTCAGTTTCCAGCTGTCGAGTATCATTTATCGTTGGAATTGCATGATCAAGACTGTACGAAAGTACTTCTGTTTCACGAGGAGATAATATGTAAGAAGAGAAGTTATGGATAACATTAGGCGAGAACTTTTTGGTAACTTTCTGATTGTTTACTGGAGAACACATACGCAAATTTCGTAGTTTCTTACCATGTGTTGTCAGCCATTGCTCTTTTTTGTTTCTTACAGCAGCTATAACACGACATTTCAAGGAATTTGTTGTAATAAAGCTAGTACGTTCTTTGATGGTATCAAAGGTGTCTTTTAGTTCGTTTTCGTACCTTTTCTTCAAACCATGTTTGTTGTTAATTTCTGTCTCAATGATAATCTTAGAAATCTTGTCTCTCACTTTTCTATAAGTATGAATACTGAGCTTCGGTCTTGAGAATGTCGGGAATAATCCTTCTTTTTTGCATGTAATAAGGAAACTGATGTCGCTGTCGATCTTTTCAACTTTCAAATAAAGCTGTTCGTATCGCCTCGAAAGTTTGAAAACTTCATGCCCTTACTTCCCCTTTATATGTTGAAATATGTTATACAAAATTACATATACATAACGACGTTACCATGACAACTATAATATGTAGACACATAAATAATGATATTGTATCTCTAGCGACTACGTTACCCTTACTAGTCATTTAGGCCGTTCCTGGTGACTAGGTTGTGTCGTGATTTATGTTATATGTAGTTTGTTGTTTTTTTTTGTGTTACGTACTTTGTTGATAAGGGAATTATTTCCGTAATTATTCCTTTATTTATGTGTCTATATATTATAGTTGTTATGTGTATGTAATTTTGTATAGAATTAGGTGAACTTTTGCGCTGTAAAAAATTTTCATACGTTGATAATGTCCACAGAGGTTGGACGAAATATCCGTAGATAATGTCGTTACAACTTCTCGTTATTATTTATTGCATTAAGTTATATGCCCACACAAACATATTTCAGAATTTTTTATGCAAAATTACTCTTTTTGCTGGTGTCAATACATTTCTACTACATTTATACATATTGGTATGGTTTGATCCCACACAGCCAAAAACAAAGTGATGATAATATGACTGCAATCTCCAAAAATACACTCAAGAGGTAAGAAAATTATAAACACATTATCCCCATTGATGATGCCATGGCTGAAGTATTTTGTATGTAACTGGGTGCTGCTACACACTCACTGATAAATAAATCATTTCATGTTTTTTTATTTCTCCTTTTCCTGTCGTCCATCATCAAACAAAGCAAGGGTTTACTGAGATACAATTGGTGACTCTTTCAGGGAAAAGAAATTATTAACCAATATTTTAATGCGGTAGAATAAAATAAACCCATTTTACCACCACAGGAATTTGATTTTTTGGTGTTTGTGTATGTATTGATCAACATACTTCCGGAAACTTTGAATAAATACAAAACCATTCCTAATAAATACAAGAGGCCCTGAGGCCTGAAGGTCAGCGCTTTCAGGAAAGTTGAAGAGTGATGGATGGATGTGATCGAAATAGGAAGTTTTGAGATGCAACTAGTGTGACAGTGAATGAGAAACCCCAGTTCAAATGCGAAACATATATTGAGTTCATAAAGCAATATATATCATTGTAGTAAAATTTAATTCAAAACAATCATAGATATTAAATATACAACACATTCACTCAAATACCTATGAATGCACCATTGATGTCTACACATAAAACTAACAGAAACAACAGGACATGAGGCCTGAAAGTTAGTGATTTCAGCAAAGTTTAAAAATGTTGGACTGTGAAACAAAATTGAAAAACACTTTTGCAGCAGGAAGGTCAAAATAGTGGCAGCGATTCAGAGAATAACACATTCCAGTTGAAAAAGCAGACAGGTACCCTCTCAAAATTGATTGCATATACCAGCATCATTACAACAAAACTTAATTCAATAAAGTCTTTATCAAAGAAATTAAATCTACGAAGCATTCACTCAAATATTTGTTAATGTCTTATTTGTATATACCTGAATATGTAAAATTAAGTTTATATAAAAAAGACTTTCATGTAGGGGTTTTCTCTAAAGTAACTTATAAGAGATCTTTTCCAAACAAAATATGATTTTTTCTCAATTGAAGTGAATACAAAGCTGATTTTGATTAAAAAAAGTTTGCATTAAAGTCAAAATAAGTTACTAAGTCTTCAAATAAGCTGTTTTTGAGTATATATACTTCAAAAGATTTTATGCAGACCTTGTGTTATATATATATGATCACAAAAAGTTCAAAAGTAAACCTCTCCCTATGCAGATGATTCCGAAAAGGAATGACTATAGATCATTAAAAATTTATGACAATATCAAAAATACTATGCTCGTATGCGTGACAATGTGTCTTTCACACATTTTTGTTGTACTTCATTGAAAATAAAAAATAAGCAAAACAACTGCTTATTATTTGAGATTAATAAAATAAGAGATTACTGGCCAAGCAGAGAAACAGAATAAAACATGAAAAACAACAACAAATTCGCAAAAGCTTTCGATTTAAAAAAATAAAAAAATGAAAGTTATCTATGGTGAATAATAATTTTTTACATACATGAAAACATAAAAGATTATACGAAACATGAGTGACAAGACAAGACTATGAAAGAAATAAAAAATAGACTTATAATGATTTCATAGGGAATTTGTTCATTAAAATACTGAATAAATAGACATTTCGGAGTTCAAGTGATAATTAGGGTTTGTAAACATTATGCGTCCATTGCTTGATAATAAGTGCATTACATTACAACTAACACAGAATATTGTTGATTAATTCAATTTTAAGTAGCACACAAATGCACATTCACAAGAGGTAACTATAAAATGTCTTGTATACACTTTGGAGATGTTGTCTGTTTGGGTAACTATAGATTTCTACACACAAACTCTTCTAAGTTGTTGATGTAACTATATAACAGATTACAAAAAATAACATCAACATTATGTATGGAGGAATGCATAATGCATCTAGCATAGACCCTTGCTTGTCTTGCAGGTAGCAGAGCTCTCGTATCTCCTGACCAATTTAATAACTAATTTAATAACAAAATCAGCACTAAGTAGCTAGCAAGGAAACTCAGCAGTATATAATCACAGTATCACTTATAACGATCAATATTGAGAATTTCATTGCTTATAAATCTGTGTTTCCAGAAACGTAAACTCCTCTTTATTATTATGGAGGCCGCACTCACTCTGATAAAGTAGTTGTAATTATCAATCAATAAACAATTCTTAATTAAGCCACAATCAACAAATAGCCTCTATTCCAGCCTTATAATTAAGGCTTGTGTTTTTAGTGGTATCAGCCTACAACTGGGGACAAAAATTTATGGACTTACTACAGACGGACGGACGAACACAAATGCTAATGAAAGATCAGCTGCTGCCGCGCTGACCAATAAATACATTGTACATGTGAAAGAAACTTTATGTAAGTTCCATTATACACAAAGGGTAAATATTTTATGAAGATATTGGTTTGCTACGTAAAATATAAAAGCAATGTTGATCAACCAAGGTTGCGAAAACTTTGAAATTTTTCAATAGAAATTTAATATTAAATTCATCAATTAACATTTCAATGTCACCTTTCACATTTTTTTAGGAAAACTGTTGGCGATTTTGTTATAATGGACTCAGTGAGCAGAGTCAAAGACGTAGCTACAAGTTTTATTGGGCTTATGAGTTATCACAAGTTGGATAATTATTACTGTAAAACTTATTGAACACTGTCAGAACTAATTGTAATTTCCGAACTGGCTTTTTTGTAAGATTGTTACTTTTGTATTGTCAATACTCTGTGTCTGCATGACCGTGAGTTTCTTTCATTTCAGGGTCTAATCTAGTCCAAAAGAGCGTCTGTTGATCGGCCGCTGCCCTCTGCATGTTTTTAAAAATTTATTTCACTTTAAAAGCTTGTATAGGGGGGGTCACAGGTTTGACCCACTAAAATAAAGCTCAGGTTGCCCTTTTCCTAAAAAAAGTGTCCTTTGGATGTTCATAATGTACCTTTTTTCCCTTCCGCCAGATGCTGCCCTTCCATTCTAGATTAGACCCTGTATTTTCTTAATCAAATAATCCGCATTTGCTTACTTTTTCTTATTTTCATTCTGAAGAAAGGCGAAAATATATAAATTAGTGCACTGTGCAAAACATACAAGAGTTACTGGAGTTAGTAACTTCTTTTTGAATTTGATCATTTGATATATTTGATATATTTCATATATTTGATATTTGATATTTGATATATATATATATATTATATTTTATTTACTCGAAATCAGATTTGCGTTCCATTCAATTCAATTCAATTGGATATGACTTCTTGGAGATAAATATGCATGAAAGTCTTATCTGCTTAAAATTTGTTTTATTTGTGTGCAAGATAAATGTGAGGCATTTGAATAAATTTTTTGTATATTTAATGTCTCTGATGTATTGTATTGAATTAAATTTGGAATGATTTTGCTTTATGAATTCAGTATCTGCTTTAGATTGTTTTTAACTAAAATGGTTTATTCCTTTAACCATTCTCACTCTAGATATATCTCAGAAATTCCTATTTAGACCTTCCCGGAGTAAAAATGTATTTCGATTTTGCTTTGCAGTCCATTATTTTTCAGCTTTGCCGAGAGCGCTGACCTTTAGGCCCCGGGGGCCTCTTGTCTTTCTTTAAACAAACAAATACACCAACGCATGATGTAATAGTTTTTATCATAAACTGTTTCTCCTAATAGTGAGGGGAATATATTATTAAAATAATCATGGATATCATAGAACTATCTTGGAAACTTTAAAATTCAAAGTAAAACAAGATAAGATCTAAATAAAAACGTCGCATTTTCGATTTATTTCTAAATCATCATCAGGACTCCGTACACGTTTAAACATGCATATATACAGTTGAAAGTAAAACCTTAGTTAAGAGTTAAAACAATTAACGAATTACGTAAGGACGCGAAGCGCCTGAAGTGTAATTCAGATTTTATCAATGATATATAAGCGAAGCGCTAGATGTCTGACTCGGCATTTTCAAGTGAGGCATAGGTAGCCATCTTTAATAGTGGCAAAGCATTGAAAACGAAAGTGAATTTACACTGAAATCCTGCTTAGCGGATGGATGTATAAACTGTTTTGATAAAAATAACAACATCCAATTCCGTAAATTTGCCTTACATGATCGAGAATTGTAGGTCAGATGAAGCGTAGCCCCTTCCATTTTCATTTTCGCGACAAATTCATTAAAAAAAACTATCAGCAGCAGCAACATCATCCATCACAGCAAACCCCAGTTAGGAAAAAACTTTGCCAAAAACACAACAAAAAGGTAGTTACAGCAGAAGCTCAGGAGTAAGGACTCAAAAATTTCAAAGACAAAAAGTTACTTTCAGGAAGACTCAGTCCCAATTAACTGAAAATACTTTCTGAATTGAGTAGCCATCCTATAGTACTGATAGAAAAATGTATGCCACAAGTTAAAGCTTGCAAGAAATGCACTTGCAGATATATCTAAAAGGAATTGTTGGACTCTGGGGTATTAAAATAAAATGGAAACATATTCATTTATTAAATGATCTTCAAAATAAAAAAGCATTAAAATTTTGGAATAACATTTCCAACAGTCATGTAGAATCTTATTATAATAATTCGCGCTGTGTGTCACACTTTTATTTTAGAGAGTGATATATTTGGTTTTCTTTTAACGGTCAAAACCTTCTTATTTTTTCCCTTTTCGTCGTAAAACCACGCAGAGGCGAGAGCGTTTTTTTACGATTAGTAAATGGGGGAATCCCGCCGCTGATCGATTTCATTGGCTAATAAAGGAAAACTCTTAAAATGCGCTGTTTTGATTGGCTGACAAATTCCATAAATTTCGGTTGTTAATAACGGATTTCATTTCTTCGTTGTGCATTTGACGAAGAACCACAGGTTTGTATACATACGGATGTTTTATTATTATAAAACGTTTTATTATCGTGTTTATTGCTAAACTTTTTACTGTTATTCAATTTCCGCGCGATATGCGTAGGAAATTGTTTGGTTTAGACATTCTATCTATCTATCTAACTATCTGACTGTCTATGTAACAGTTTTTTTGCCGTTTTCGGAAAGTCCGTTCGGATTTCGAATTGTTTGTTTATTCAGAATAGTTAATGAAATACCCAAAACTCTATGCAAAATGTAATACTAAAAGGCCACTTTCAATATTAATTCATAAAAATGTTAACTTTTTTATACTTTTGGAATACTTTTAGAAGTTATTTTAGTATCAAAATTACTGGTGAATACGTCATACGTCCTATCAATAAATGCATGAAATATGTTCATTGATCAGCGCGCAGCAGCTGATCTTTCATTAGCGTTTGTCTGTCCTTCCGTCCGTTATTCCAGAATTTTTGTCCACAGTACTAGCCTGGATTCCTCCTTACACTGGAGTAAAGGCTTTTACTCGTTCCACATTGAACTTTGGCGTAGTTAGGTAGCTAAGAATAGAGGCTAGTCTTCAGTGAAGTGGTACGCCATTTTTTCTCTGTCAGTGCAGATGCAGTGGAAGATGTTTTTGTTTTCTGCAAGCTTTTTGAAGAGATGATTCGACAGATGAAATATTAAATGATGGAAATAAATGATTTTAGTTCAGTGTTTTCTTTGAATGTTTTGTGTCATATTTTGAATGAACGTGTGAAAAACAGAAACAAAAATATTTATATCTAAAAAATGTCACTGATGTTTATTTTATTGTTTATTGATGATAACAACAGTGTTACAATGATTAGTAATTAATTTCTTGGAACAGTAAAGGATTGAAGCTGTGGCATTAGAGCAAAGGCGAAATTTTATCAGCCAGGCTGAAGACTCATAAACTGACACTGAAAACACATGATGGCACAACACAGCCATAATGAATGAAAAGGAAGGGAGCTGTCGAGCCCTTTACTTTATGTGGAGAAAAGTCTGTTATGTTAATTTAAAGAGTATATAATATATATAACAAAAACTGCAAGTAAAAACGTGACGTTGTATTACAACAAGTTGTTCAGAAAACCAACGTAATTTTTTAATACAAAGCAGGATTGAGGAGACAAATGATAAATAACATGAAAGAATCTGATTGAGTGTGCTTCTTAAATAGAATTTACTATGAATGAATTCCATAATCACATATATATATGAACTGTTTTGATACTGTATTTATGTATGATATTTTATTTCTTTAAAATTAATTACTGTTAATTTTTCTAATTATGAACAACCTTTTTCTTATTACAAGCTTAAATCAAAACACATTCCACCATAACATTCTGTAAATTACAAACTATGCAATTCCTGGCTGTGTTGTCAATCAAGCCAGAACACAAATGTCTGCTTTCAGCAAATATGTATAAGTGATTTGATTATGAATGTATATTTTTACTACCGAAATCTGTTTATTTTTTATTTCATATTTTTTTCATTTGGGATTTAGGAAGGCTATAGCCATCTTAAATCCCAATAGATTCCAGTGGCGTAACTGAGTTAAACTTAGGGCAGGTGCATTTTTCATGTATTTGGGTTTGGAATATACAATCGTAAAGCACCATGCCAACAAATGCACAAAGCTATTTTATGCAATTTAGTTGACAAAAAGTTAATGATTTATATAAATTTAGTAAAAAGAATATCATTACGAAAAATTGCTTGCTAAGAGAAAAGGGCAACCTAAATCCGAGGGCGGTGCGATCGCACCCAACACACCCTGCCAGTTACGGCACTGTATTCATCACATTAACAGTATGTTTAGGAGTTCTTATTCTGATAAAATAATGTGTGTGAACATATGTTTTTGAACTAAATAATATTAAATCTGAATACTTGAGTTTAATTTTATAAATCATCATTCTAAGCCCTTATTTTTTGTTGAAAATAACTCTCTTTTTTTCCTAATTTGGAATGTAATGTTAGTAGAGATTGTTGTAGAGGTTTTTGATTGCCTTTGACAGTTATTTACTTATTATGTCTATCCCAAACTATATTGTTAATACTATTATATATTCACTGTAGTAGTAAAATTAGGTTAGAGCGATTCTCCTTATCTTTTGTAAACCTGTATACAAATTTGATTGTATAATTTTGTAAGATGTTATAGAGTTACAAAAGGAACTGTTCTATTGAATTACATTGTTTCCCATAATTTTATGGTACACAGTGGCGGATCTAGAGGTATGTCGAAATTTGTATAGGACAGCATTAACATAATTTGTGAATTCAATTTATATTACCAATGGGGTTATTTGAACGCTTTTCTTTTATGGGTAGATTGCTAACACTCTCCTACACAAATTTCGACATACCTCTAGCTCCGCCCCTGGTATAATAGGGTAAGGGATTGGAAACTTGTCAAGCTTTTGCAAGAATAAAGATTATACATTTATTATGATGAAATTGTCTTACATATTGATGCAGTTGTTGATGTGTTGTTTCTTTCTCCTTGGCAAGAATTATAAGAGAAACCTTATCATTTTGACCATGAACACCTTCATTCAATAATAAATTCAAAATAAGTTCTTTTGTTTTATTAAATTCAATTCCACCCTGATAAGTAAGGACAACATTTTTATCTGAATATCAGGGTGACTTGGTTCATTTTTGCTGAATTATACTATGATAATTATTTAGCGAAATGATGCATTTTTCTTATGGTTTAAAAAATGCTGCTGATTTGCTGCGGCTTCCTTTTTTGTTTTTTATATTGATACGTAATATTCTCTTCCTATAAATAGTTTTTTTGTATACCTACTGATAAGATTTATTAGACTTATCGTTTCTCACTTATTGATTATAGGAATCGGCCTAGTGTGGGGACCAAACTCTTTTAAAGCTCATACATATACTATTACGTTTAAAACACCTATTCTCATGTCTGGCAGTATTTTATCTGAAGGAAAAAAATTGATCTGATTTCGTATAATCTGATATTATACGAAAGCTGCGTGTTTATTAATGAACCCAGTAGAATAAAATTAAGATCTTCTTGCGAAAACTGTAAAGCACAGATTCAAAATAAGTTAAATGTAGCTACCTATTGAACTAATAACGAGAAAGAAACTCTAAAAGAAAATGACCGCATGCGAATATCAGCAAATCATGCAAATTGTTTTGGAATAGTAAAAGGCAATCGTCGATAAAAATGGTCGTGTGGTTAAAGAAACATTTCTCTTATTTATTTGTTGCATCTGTAACCCTCCTATAATATGAAGTAAGGATGAAATGAAAGTTACCCGTCTTATTTACTGAGGATTATTTAGAAACTAGACTCTTGAAAAGAGTTTCAACTCAGAGATTTGAGCCGGGAGCTGCTTTGTCTAGTGCGCTGATCTTCACGTCCTCTGGCGTCTTGTTTCATTTAATAAATATTACACCGAAAGTTGAAGATATTGAAAAAAACCAAAAACAAATGACATTGTCATAGCTGCACAAATCACTTGTGTGTTGTGAATGAATTGATCCAAACATACATACTGCAAGTATAAACATGTGCAAGATATTGGTGAACGATATGTCTTGTAAAACTGTTTTTTTGGCTCTGAAACATCATAGTGATTGAAAAGCAGTAATAAATTAAAGAAGGGAGTAGCTAATTTGGGGAATTCCAGGCTGTATCAAATTATTCATCACTGTACAATGGTCGGTCAATTTATCACTGTGTGGAACCGATTAGCTTTAAATTCACATTTAAAAGATTTTAAGATTATATTGTTCAAAATAATCCTGCAAACCGTTTAATGGAGGTACAATGATTTAGTTTGGATATATGTCAGGAAAACAAACTTTGGATGATGATTCAAATCCCACCAATTATATACATACAATGAGATCACTAAAGCCTTGTGAAAATTTGGAGTGTAATATGTTCTAGGACACAATACCTTAAAGGGATTTTTTTTGCGTGGATTAAGTTTTGCGACTTTTGCGACTTTTAGTCAAATTCGCAAAAATAAATTGACGCAAAACGTCAAGAAATGAACGATTCGTGAAAATAAATGCACGAAAAATTTCATGATTTTATTTGCTCATTTTTTGGCTCTGTGTACCTACAGAACTAACTTGTTGTTCGTATATAAAAATTCGTAACTAAAACTTTCATCACTGCTAATTTCAGACATGTTTCTTTTTCTCGTATAACCATGGAGGTATAAAACA
Source organism: Turritopsis dohrnii (assembly GCA_027922465.2). Classification (NCBI taxonomy): domain Eukaryota; kingdom Metazoa; phylum Cnidaria; class Hydrozoa; order Anthoathecata; family Oceaniidae; genus Turritopsis; species Turritopsis dohrnii. The sequence continues at coordinate 228,763 of BQMF02000530.1, forward strand.
GAAGGAGAACGAACTCAAAATCTGCTATTGTACTATCCGTGATGCGCTGCATTGTTTAAGTCCTCAGTGTGTAATAACATATAATTGCTATCATCTTGCATAATTTTTATAATTTTGGCGTTCTTGCGTGAAAATTTCGTTCATATCAATTTTCCAATGTGATTAAAGATCGTTAGGGTAAAGTTCTTAGCATGCATAATCTGTAGGAATTGGGAGAATTATGCAAAAACGTCACAAATATGCAACGAAAACATTGCAACTTTAGGTCTATATATCTCGTGATCCCCTCAAGCAGTTTCGCTGAGCTTCAGTTTTTGAAGAGAGAGTAATCCTAAGTTTTTGCACGTACCGCGGCACTATCGAGGCGCATTTAAGTCAGAAGATATGTAGATTGGAACTTATACATGAATTACGCGATATCTTCAACTCTGTATAAAAACATAGATTTTCATTTGTTTCTCAAGGAAGCTTTAGGTTTAATAATCTGCTTGTCACTATGCAGCAAGTTGATCCGTTGTTATAATGGATGATATTTGGTTTTTAAATTGTCGTTAATTTTTAAAAAAGTATTCGTTTCACCGACAACCAGCCGAAAGCGCATCACGGATGACATCAAAGTGATACCGCAATGAATAGAATAGTCATTATCTGAATAATAGAAAAATAAGAGTTCATTCTCCTTCTGTTTCATACCTCCATGGTATAACATACGCTACATTTATTTTGAACTTTTGTACGTCATTATAAATTCTCGGCTCCAGATCCCAAACTTTTCAGTGATCTTGAAAAAAAAAACGGCTTTATGCAGAAATATAAAGAGCTCGTTTATGTAGAATAAAAGTTCTTTCGCTTATAAAATTATGATTTTTTAAGTTATATTTACAGAAGGTTAAGTAGAAAAAGATTTTTGAAAAATTAAATTTTCAAGTTTAGTTCTCCTTTTAGGTATATTATAAAGTACACGCATTGCACTTTGTGCCCATTCGCAAATATAAATCCTTAGAAGCTCCGACTCAAAAAGTTAATCCACTCAAAACGCTCTCAAACCTTGGCTCGCAAAAGTTAGTCCACGCAAAAAAATCCCTTTAAGGTATATCATGTTTGAAAAGAACATTTTCATACAGATCCTAACAAAGTTTCATTGTGTCATTTGTCTTTTCGTGCACATTGGTGTTATTTATAAACTCTATGGAAGTGGTAATATGGAGACAGTGGTGGATCTAGAGTGTAGTTCCCAGTGGGCACAGGTCGTCCATCGGACGTCCAGCGGACGTACTAATTACGTCCTAACGTCCACGTACGCTTGAAGACGTCCAACGGACGACTATTTTAGTCCACGGTCATCAGTAGACGTCCATTCGACGTCTGAGTTTGTCTTCTATTTTTAATCTAAAACTTAAAATTTAAGTTTAAAACTGGATCGACAGTTGTACTCAAATCACTTGCTACAAACATCATTCTGTACAGTTGACTCTATATCTAGACTACACTCTATCTTGAACTTCTCCCTATCTCGAACGAAAATTTCGGTCATTTGTGTACTCTCTAATCTATTTTTTAATTCTTTATCTCGAACTTTCTCTAACTCGAACAAATTTGCTGGTCTCTTGCGAGTTCGAGATAGAGAGAGTTCAGTTTTCGTTGGTTCAGTTTGATTATGTAGAATGTCCGTGCGAACGCTCCACGTATGGCGCGAAAACTAAAATAAAATACGGGGGTCAGAATACTAAATCTGGTCATATAACTTGGTTTTAAACGTGATTAATATCGTGTTTTATCTTGCACAAATTTTACCTATTTTGTTTATTTGAAATTTTTTCAATTAAATTCAATATTTAATGAAAACTATTCTGATGAGTAAAATAGCTTTGTAAATACACCCCCGTCTAGTTTTGACGTTCGATATAAAAAATTCCATCAAGATCAAGATTCTACCATCAAGATTCTACCGTTACATCAGAAGAAAACATTGGATAGGCGAACTGATAGACGAACTGCCAACAATTATTACAACGTACACCATATAATGTAAGTCAAAATTCTTTTTAATTATGTTTGATCATAGTATTATGTGCTGTAAGCAAAAGTTCTCCGGTTGCTTTCTTTTTGCACTACAAAAAGTTTACAGAGTATGACAAACTGTGCGATCAAAAAATTTTAAAAGATTTAAACTTTGCACCTCAGTAAAAGCATATCATAAATATTTTAATTAATAAGCCATATGATTCTGTACACACGCTTTAATATTGAAGTAATCATTAACCACATGTAACAAAAATCTAACATATTTTCAAATACATCTTTTAGGAAATCGTATGCCAAAGTTATTTTGGATAAGCTTCCTCCAACCAAATGTGTCATCCAATACTACTGAATTAATGGAACGGTATACCACTCTCTTAAAGGTCCAAAGCCAGTGGCTTACTGTCTCTCTCACTGGTCAACTCCATCTGAAGACTTGCGAAAATATGAGCTGTTGGAAAACTCTCCTGGAAATCGGATCAAAAGACGAAGCTGAACAGATGATAAATATTTCAACCACGAGGAGGAATCTGGTAAGTTGTCATAAGTGTATGATGAATTACGTAAAGCAAATTTCTAAGGAGCATAGTTTATGTTTAAATTTCAAAATTTAGGTGCAGAAGACCATGCAGAAATCTTTGAAAAGATTTGGCCCTGTAAAAGATGATGATTCGACGGTTGAAGACAGAAACCATCAAGATGACTTACGTAATTATTCTTTTTTACTGAATACCACCTTCAATCTGTACCAGATTTTAGTTATTACTTACTTGAGTAGAAAGCATATTATACTTTATGCCAGCAGCACCAGCATAAGTTTTGTTTATATTGAACAGTGAATCTAATTTATGATACATCTGCTTTAAAACAGGAGTGATTTTGCTTGCCTTATATTATTTATTTGTGTATCACACTTCATATATTTAGAACAAATTTCATCACTAAAAAGACTAGCTCATGTAGCTTCTGAAACACCGGCTCGTGCTGACTTTGGACACTGACCGTTTATTTTCTTCACAGAATTCTCTTTCTGGTATATAAAATTTGTATATTGAGTTTCTTTGTTACCTTTTACCATCTATTATGAGATACCAAAATCATTAATTTCTTTTAATAAAAATGGAGCACGTGTATTATAACTGAATCATACTTTTGTATTCCAGGCGCATTGACTGAATGACATCACAAGAACGAAATCGACACGTTAATTAGTGACCTTTTGAAAAGGGAGAAAAGTAAAAAGCACATCTAGAAGATGATGAACACGAACGCGGAAAACAATGTAAATTTTTACGATTTATAATTATAATCTGTAAATACAATTTAAAAACATGGAAAGGACATGCTTTTTTCAATTCTCTATTCAATCCCTATCCTGTGAAGAGCTTTTTCTTATCCCAATGGATGTCCTCTGGACGGTCAATTTTGTGGAAAAAATGACGTCCATACGACGTCCTTTGCAGACGTGGACGAAAAGCGTTTCATTTGGTACGTCTTTTGGACGTCCTCTGGTCGTCCAAAATGGACGTCCTAAGGTCCTAAAGACGTCGTTTGGACGTCCTCTGGACGGTCAATTTTGTGAAAAAAACGACGTCCATACGACGTCCTCTGCAGACGTGGACGAAAAGCGTTTCATTTGGTACGTCTTTTGGACGTCCTCTGGTCGTCCAAAGTGGACGTCCTAAGGTCCTAAAAAGACGTCATTTGGACGTCATTTGGACGTCCTTGTGCCCACTGGGTTGCAACTTGTGGAGAAGCGCATTGACATAATTTGTGACTTCAGTTCATATTATCAATGGGATTATTTGAACCTTTTTCTTTTATGTTTGAATTGCTAACACTCTCCTACACAAGTTGTGGCTTACCTCTGGATCCGTGACTGGTTGGTTTAGTAGAAATAGATTTTCATATTGTATGTTATGTTGATTTAAGTTATGTATAAGCAATGTAATTTTTATCTTCTTGTAATCCTGTTAAATGTCATGGATTAAAATCTTTGAAATCCCCAAGTTTCTGCTCTTATTAATGCAGTTATGAACAATTTCTTGTAATGTTTACTTAAATATATCACCAAATTCACATTTCTGGCAAAACTTGGAAGGTGTGCACGAAGAACAATTGTAAGGTCCTGATATCAAAGTCGGCAGTTACTTGCAGATCATAAATAGCCGAGGTCTTCAGTTTTTAAACGAGTTTGCTTGTATAACTTTAATAGTTTAATAGTGTTGTGAAAATCTTCAATCCCATGCAGCCTTTTTTTCAAATGATTTTGGTTCACTTCTATCGAATATCATTTTATTTTCCATGTGAACCGTAACTCATATTTTGGGAATTGTGATAGACCTGTTCTCACATAAGCAGCAAGAAAAGATTGGATAGTCATTCAGAAATCTTGAAAGTTAGCCTAAAGCAATTTCTTCTAGGCCTGATGCGGAAATTGTTCAAGCCATGAGGCTTCTAGTTGTATTTTAGATGAATAAAACAACGGGTAGCACGTGTAAGTGAGTTAGTTAGTTGTATTGATGTATTTTATTATGCATGTATTTAAATGTTTGTTTACGATGTAAAAGCACAGAAGAAATGCGAGTGGAAAATATACAGCACATTTTCAGGGTTTTACTTATTTCGTTTTAGTTATCAAATAATGTGGCTATACAGAAAAAGTGCAGTGAAGTTTTTAAAAATTGGCTACAGAAAAAATGATGTTTATTTACACGGTAATGAATGGTTTTAATTTTAAGTTTGTTTTGAAAAGATATCTTATAAATGTGTGAGTGTAAGAGTTAAAGTAATTCAATCGTTTAGGATGTAGAAGCTGAATGAAAACGAAGAGGAGATGGAGCAACCATAGTCAAAAGACTATGGAGCAAGGAAGACGATAGGGGGGTGCGCAGTAAAAATTTGTTTTGGTAACGGGCGCTATTAGTTAGCAAAGAAGATTTATTTATTTACAGATCAATTAAAAATGGTACTCATGACTGTGGAAATGGGAATGTGTTATGTTGTGTTATCTCATCTCAACCATGTCTGCTTTTTTAAAATTTTCTTGTATATTTTATACGATGTTTGGTGCTTTGTTTCTCTTGCTTGTCTGTCATTTATGTCTTTTGCTTTTGTTTGCTTCAATATGGTTGTTGCAGTAGTGTGGATTGTAGCTGTTCTTCACTGAAATATTTCTTTTAGGTCAAAAAGTCTATATAAACCATTAAATAAATGAAGCACATGGTTTATGATGTTGTGAGGGTTAGTTAAGGGTTAGTTAGTTATGTATTTCAGAAATTCATTAATTATTGCTGTGCAATGTGATAAGACTGTGCTACTACAAATAAGAAGCATTGCATTGATGGATGGATTCTGAAATTTTGTCATGAGTACACATTATTTTGTGTTATGGTAGTTGTTTACGTACTATGGATGGGTATACAAGTTTGGCATTATGTTTTTATCTGTTACTTTTTATCTTTTCGGTTGTAAATTATGGCTAGGGCATTTCATTGTTTCAATTATTTTTATTATTTTGATGTTTGGTTGTGTATCCCACGTTAAAAGTCTTTATTTAATTTAGCTCCAGTGTTGAGTGTTGAACCCGTATAAACATATAGTATTGGTTGATTTTATAGACTTTCCAATCAAAAGCTTTACAAATTCTGTCATTGAATTTGTGTTTTTAATTATAATTATTTTTAGGATAAATGCGTACATAAATTTACTTTTTGTTTTTTGTTTTGTTTTTTATTTCAACCATGTCATAGCATGATTATCTTTTTCTGCATTTTTATACAATTGAAATATTTTTTAGGTGAGATTAATAATAAAAAAGCACGAAAATCGTTAAAGAAATGAAACTCATGGTTTTTATCATGGTTTTTATCATGATGTTGATGGTTTTGGGAAGAACAGACAATCATTTCAAAAATTCATTAATGGTTGCTAACCAATGTAACTTTGACACAAAAGAAACACAGTTGGAAGGTATCGATTTGTTTTCAATTCACATTTCGTAATGTTATTCAATGTTTTGTATGTGTGGGTAAACAGTTCTGTGCTTTTGCTATTTTTACACAAAAGTTATATACTTCTCTTCTGCATGTAGATATATATTCTGAGCCATACACCTATTTGTTTCAGTTTTAAATTTTCTGTTTTAAATGTAAGAAATGAATTGAAAAACTAATGCCTGAAAAGAAACTTTTACACAAGTTAAATTCTGCGACACAACGCATACTGAACATGGGTGGCGATCCCATACATTTTTTTGATCAGTTTTTCGAGCTCTACAACATGGGTACACTTTTGAGTTGCGATTCTATGATTTATTTTTTCGTCACGGGGTACGTACACGGGAATGGTGGATTTGACCTAATGTTTTCGAAGTTAAGTTCGGTAAAAAAGTTTTACCCGGGATACTAGTCTATATTCTTATACGCGCTGTGCATCCGCTTTTTCACGCTTTCACTCTCCAAAATTCCGGGTCGCTTTTGCGGTCACTTATTCATATAAGTATGTCAGACCACGGTTAATATTTTTCTACGATTATTATAAGGAAAGACTAGACGCCAAGGCGTCGTCGCACGCCGCCAACGATCAACATGCATTTGAGGTAAAACATTTCTTACCGGCTTTTATTTCGAAAATGATCCTTTTATTCAAATCCCGTGTGGAAGCGTATGAACGTTGTTGTGTGTACTGATAAAAAAAACTGACGTCAAATGAATGATTCAGTAGAATCTGACGTCATTACTGAGAAAAAAGCGTTCTCGCTGCTGCGTGGCTTTACGCGGACAATATAGGAAATCCTACGTAAAATTTAGTTAAATATATCACTCTCTAAAATAAAAGTGTGACACACAACGCGAATTAGTATAATAAGACTAGACGCCAAGGCGTCGTCGCACGCCGCCAACTATCAACATACATTTCAGACGAAACATTTCTTTCTTACCGGTTTTTATTTCGAAAATGATCCCTTTATTCAAATCCCGTGTAAAGGCGTGTATAAAAGTTGTTGTATGTACTAACAAAAAAAACTGACGTCAAATCAATATGATACAGTAGAATCTGACGTCATTACAGAGAAAAAACGTTCTCGCCGCTGCGTGGTTTTACGCGGACAATATAGGAAATCCTACGTAAAATTTAGTTAAATATATCACTCTCTAAAATAAAAGTGTGACACACAACGCGAATTAGTATAATAAGATACTTCTACATTCCATTTTGTTTTGATCGTTTTACGAACGTCTTTATTGGTTATACATGTTTTGATTGATCAAGAAACGATAGACAACAACGAAAGTATTGCACAAAGATTTATTAATGTTTTTAGGGTAAGTCCGCTTATGAACTTTTTGTTTTGTTTTTCTTATAGTATGGTTTCTGCATTATTACTTTTCCTTTATGGCAAACACATAAAAACAATATATAAACGATCGAAGAAATGTATATCATGGTTTTAAATCATGACGTTCTGGGTTCGTGCAAAGAAAATCGCTAGAAGGTATAAAATTGTTTACAATTCATATTTTGACACTTACGCGTTTGGCTTTTATTTACGTTGGGGTCAGGATTCCATGAACAGTTACAACGATTTTAATCTCTTTGTTGTTTTCCTGTGAGCACAATTTCATATCGTGTCCTGAAAGATGTATTATGAATACTTTGATATGTTTCAGACCAAAGTTTTTCTGTTCAGAACTCAAGTGTTGATAATTAACTAAAAATGCTTTAGCTGGAATACCTAGAAATTTTTAATTAAAAGAGTAAGAAGTGTTTTTTCCGTATTGACGTTAGATATTTTCATCACGGGCAACCATTGCATTGCATCTTCAATCGATACAATTTATTTTACAGAGTGAAAAAAGCAGATGCACAGCGCCTATTTTTATTTTTAATGAATTAAAACCCGTAAAAAATGTTCTACACGGGATACTACATTCTAAACATTCTACATTCCAAACAATTGAGGAACTTTATCATACTAAAATTCATTATACTAAGCCTCTCTCTCTGTTCAGCTCACATCGATTAAAATCTATAAAAAAACTTTTACACGGGTTACTAGTTAAAATATAATTGCATAATTTGTTCAACAAGTAATAGTCGCTCGTTCTTTCAGTTCCCCAGTGGATTAATTAGAAGTAACTAGCATGTAGCTTTAGCTAAAAATGCCCCCGCCCTCAAGCATTCCAATTTGTACACACAGCAAGCTAAACATTGCAAGCTATACGACGGAATCAAAAGCAAAGAAAACTTTGTTACTTTTTGTTATCTCTTGATCCTATGTCACACTGATGCTAATTTATGCCTTTCAAAAAGTGTAATTAAGGCTTAACAAGTAATATCAGAAAGTATTGGCTACAAACAAAAGAAATGTGTGAACTGAAACCATTGTTACATATTTTATAATTAAAATAAGATAAACATTTGTTAAAGAAATTCTGTAAGAGCCAAAAGAAAGAAAAAAAATTTTTCAAAAAAAAAATTAAAGCGAAGAATCCATTAGAAACCTGCGCTTCAAACTTTGATTCGAAACAAGAAATATAGCCAAAGTTTACATAAAAAACAAGAAAAAAATATAGGAAGGTTTTATTGATTATGATCACACGCCAGGTTTGGGGGAAGACAGAAAGAAGGAAAACACGAAGAACGACGATTTGTAGGCTTTCTTGCATACACAAAAATCCAATTAAAATCTTTTTAAGGCAAGATCTGCCAAAAATCAGTGCATTGAATAAAATTTATCGAACGAAATATTATTTAGAGCTAAAACATATACAAAAATAAAATGTTGTTGACAAAATTTCAGATTTCAAGCTGTGCTTCAAAATCCTTGTCGTTCACTTCACTAAAACAACACAAAAGTAATATGAAAAATGTCTAAGCAATTTTAGCATACGAACTTCCTAAATAACATAGTGTAATATAATAATTAATTAGGAAAGAGATACGAAAAAACATTCCACTTACAGTACCATGCTTTGAAACGGGAAAAAAAAGCAAAGTCAGCTAATTAATTGCATTCCACCGTGTAACGTCAACACGAAAGTTGGAAGATGATGATGATGATGATGATGATGATGAACAAAATCGGAACTGACATTCGCCTATCTCGTGAAACTACTATTGCTTACGCTCGCTGCGGGGGCAATTAAGAAGAAAAATTAAAATATTAATTGGTAGCTGGATGCAATATAATTTTTGATGAATTCAGGTCATCCAGATTTTGCAGATGTTTGCAGCACTATAAAGTCCATTTGATATCTTGTCTGTTGATGTTTCAATGTGTAAAAGTGCACTCGTAAGGTAAGAAAAAGCTTTAACAATAATCCAGATATCAGATACTTCACGTCAAGTCTTAAACAAATTTTGATATGTAACTCAATAACCGGATCAGAGGAAGCCAATTGATTGACATTCGAACCTCATTCTTGTGGATCTGTGTTTTCTCTCAACAAATGGAAATGACAAATGCTCAATAATGAATGAAAAATCTTTGATTTCTTGATATCGCATCAAAGTTCCACACAACTCCCAATGTATAAGGCATCATATCGATCTTGGAATATATATTCATTGCTGGCTAAATCATTCATAAGATTTCCAAACAAAGATAATAGAGAATGCTTCAATGCACCACATCTAGTTTTAATCAACAATCACTGTCTAACCATTCCATATTTTTCATTTACCAATCAAAAGGATTTTTTAAACCATCCCTTTCTGTCTACAAAATTGGTCATGAAGAAGCAAATAAGGTCATCACAGTTACATATGGCTGTTTCACATTATATCTAAAATCAAGAAAAGCAATCTAGTGTATCAAATCATGGACGTATAAAAAGAGAAGGACTTACAACTAATACTAAATTATTGTTATTAAAATCTATTCTGTCGGCATTTCTTTGATGAAATCCTTGCCTCGCATTTCACTGGATTTCGGTTCACATGGGCGGGTTTATACGACGCTTTAGGTTAAATCTGATGTGGAAAACCAGCGAATTGAGAGCAAATACGATCTGAAGATGCATCATCAATATTCTTGAGTATCACAAAACTTCTACTCAACCGTTTTTTAAATAGTGGATTGGAATTAAGATAAATTTCTCGGAGTTAGGAGGCATTTTGTGTATATACTTATATCGAAAGATTTGGTACTTCGTTTAGATTATTCTGGAGCGACATTAGTGTCAAGTGGCGAGGAAGAGGAGAAAAACAAATTATGGTCCGCTGCCCATACCTAAAAAAAAATCAAAGTTCACTAGGGGGAGAGTTGGTCGTAGAAATGAAGAGCAAAGATTCCACACTTATGTTGATGTGCGACCTTTGAAAAAGAAAGAACCAAATACTTTGGAAGAGCCTGTCCCTGTTGACGATGCATCGGAATATGAACAACCCTTCGTATCCAACTTTAGTGCTTAAATCAAGAAAAAATAAAAAAATCAAATAAAAGAAAGATAAAAGAAATGAAAAATTCTCCTCCTAAAAAAAAAGAAAAAAACGATGATGACACCCCGTCGTTATCACAAAAACAGTGAGCAGTAATGAGAGTACAGCGGAAAAACGAACGGACCCCGTAAACTGAAATTATCAGATGCTGAGGTGAGACACATATCCAACGATAAAATGATTACAGATGAATCTATTGATCTAGCACAGCAATTACTGGCTAAACAATTCCCTAAATTTGATGGATTTGCCGCCATTGCCTTGTCAGAGCAAAACGGATTCGAGCCGATCAGAAGACAAAAGCCTTTCATCCAAGTGCTGAACACCGGATCACTGATCACTGCATTAGATGTGTGTCTGTGATATGAGAGTCAACAGAAACAGCAACGATGAATGCTACATTTATGACAGTTTGAGTAATGGTAAAATTACAAAAAGTGTTACCTGGGAAATTGCCAACATGCTCTTTTGCCAAGAAAAAAAGGAAATAAAAATATTTACTGAAACTGTTCAACAGCAGAAAAATTCTGTTGACTGCGGTCTATTTGCTGTTGCATTTGCAACATCTCTGGCATTTGGCTTGAATCCATCCACTACTTCTTATGACCAAAAATTGATGCGTGGTCATTTTCTAAAGTGTTTGGAAGAAAAGGAGATGAAACCATTCCCACTGAATTGCAACAAAAGAACATTAAAGTGTCCGCCAAGACAACTTTTGATAGAGCTGTTTTGCTCCTGTAGGGAGCCGTATGATCCACAGCAAAATATGGCGGAGTGCATGCAATGCAAAGAATGGATGCATGCAACATGCGGAAAAATCCCGCAGAAAGTTTTTAATAAAAAAGACTTCGTCTATATATGCAACGCTTGTAAAGTATGAACATGTACTTTTCAAATTCTACGTTTTTTTTCTTACCTAAAACCAACGAACTGATTTTGATTTGATTAACTATACCGTTGTTCTCCGAACCTTCCTGTCTTTTGTTGAAGACGTGAAAGTTGTGGAAAGCCGTTGTTCAAGGATTTATTCTAAGCTGAGAAAGCAGAGTTAAGTCAAATTTCTTGCCAAATACAAGATATGAGATCTTTACACAGTCAAATGAAGTGATTCCTGTTGAGATGTTTCGACTGTATTTTTTTGCGTATAAAATCACACTTGGTTTGGAATGAATTTGATCTATTTGCGTATAAAACCATACTTGGTTTAGACGCAACTCGTTCCAATTTAACTCGGAGACGAAACAGTTGGAAAAGTCCGACCTCCTTTTTTTTTACTGGATTTATGATCTACCTTAAGTGTTTTGTTTGAAACAGATGTTATTTTATGTTGTTTTGGTACACTTGTAACCAATAAACTATCCCTATAATAATAAAATGAAAGTATTTTTCCTTATTTATTATTTAGGAAATTTAGCAACAATTCTGAACCTAATAAAAAACAAATTTTTCTTCAGTTCGTGTGTAATTTCCCCTACACCGAAGGACTTTTTGCCACTATTAAAAATGGCTACCAATGCCTCACTTTTAAGCGTGATTTTACGGGAGTTAGACATCTAGCGCTTCGCTTATATATCATTGGATTTTATAAGTAAAAATCGAAGGAAGATCTAATACTGAGTTCTTTCAAACTAACCAAAGGATCGAACTGGATCTCAAGGGAAGGACACAGAAAAAAACAAACAAATCCGTTACCAAATATATTCTTTGTAACGCTTATCTAATATAGTCAATCGGTATATGTATCTTAGATACTTATATGTATCATCTACCACGACGAGGACGGTAACCTAGAAGAAAATTAAGTATAACATTAGCACATCTCGTAGTGAGGAGTCGGCAGGCAGTATTACATCTTCCCGTGGAAACATTTTTTACAGGTTTTAATCGATGTGAGCTGAACAGAGAGAGAGGCTTAGTATAATGAATTTTAGTATGATAAGTTCCTCAATTGTTTGGAATGTAGAATGTTTAGAATGTACTATCCCGTGTAGAACATTTTTTACGGGTTTTAATTCATTAAAAATAAAAAAAGGCGCTGTGCATCCGCTTTTTTCACTCTGTAAAATAAATTGTATCGATTGAAGATGCAATGCAATGGTTCCCCGTGATGAAAATATCTAACGTCAATACGGAAAACACCTCTTACTCTTTTAATTAAAAATCTCTAGGTATTCCAGCTAAAGCATTTTTATTTGACTATCAACACTTGAGTTCTGAACGGAAAAACTTTGATCTGAAACACATCAAAATATTCATAATACATCTTTCAGGATACGATATTAAATTGTGCTCACAGGAAAACAACAAAGAGATTAAAATCGTTGTAACTGTTCATGGAATCCTGACCCCAACGTAAATAAAAGCCAAACGCGTAAGTGCCAAAATATGAATTGTAAACAATTTTATACCTTCTAGCGATTTTCTTTGCACGAACCCAGAACGTCATGATTTAAAACCATGATATACATTTCTTCGATCGTTTATATATTGTTTTTATGTGTTTGCCATAAAGGAAAAGTAATAATGCAGAAACCATACTATAAGAAAAACAAAACAAAAAAGTTCAAAAGCGGACTTACCCTAATAACATTAATAAATCTTCGTGCAATACTTTCGTTGTTGTCTATCATTTCTTGATCAATCAATACATGTATAACCAATAAAGACGTTCGCAAAACGATCAAAACAAAATGGAATGTAGAAGTATCTTTTCCTTATACTAATCGTTGAAAAATATTAACCGTGGTCTGACATACTTATATGAATAAGTGACCGCAAAAGCGACCCGGAATTTTAGAGAGTGAAAGCGTGAAAAAAACGGATGCACAGCGCGTATTAGAATACAGATTAGCACAACTCACAATTACACTTCAGGTGCTTCGCGTCCTTACGTAATTCGTTGATTTTATTTTATTTATTTATTTTTATTTTTTTACGTCATATACCATGTTTTTTTTTCACAGAATACATTGATTGACCGTTCTATAAAATTACAAGTATTTTCTCTCTATATACATATATGTATAAATATTTTTTCTTCTTTTTTTTTAACTATTTTTTTTTTGTTATTGTCTATTCATACTTTCAGATCCCATTGGCTAAGGTCATATCTAGTGCGATGCTATCACCAGATAGCGACGTCCCGTTAGGGTTACTTTTGATCGTTCTTGAACCACGCAAGCACAATAAACATGATCTCATCAGCGCAACCGATAGCTTTATCCGCACCCACGATATGGTAACCGAGAATTGTTCAGTTTTCTTTTCGGGAAACATTTTGCATAATCGAGTGATAAATGAGGTGCATTCACGTCCCATTCCTCCTTGAATTGTAAATACGAGGGGTGTAAAACTACCATGTTTGATGTTGAGGATACGTTCACACTATGCGTTTTTCTTTTCTCTCTCGTTTTGCTGGTAACACTTCTCCAGACTTCGGGCTGAGTACCTAGAGGCGCTTGGGTCAAACACCCTTACATCAAAAAATGCCTTTTGGCCTCTCACCCAAAAGTCTCTTGCGCTCCAGTCTTGCATCATCGTCAGTTTTTGCAGTTCTCGCTTCAATATGATCTCCATTCAACGGCGCAAGTGAAGGTTCGATTGTTACATCTTTACATACCTCTGATAATAGAGAGGCACACAAGTCGCGTACATCGTTGTTGCGGATGGTTACAAATCCTCCCTTTTTGTAGCTCATACTGTGTTGCACGCTGAAGACCTGACCACAGCTGCAGGTTGTTGGTAGTTTTGGAATCGGCCATCCATACCTCAACCGAAGGGCGTCCCTGAATTCTTCTCTACTTAGGTCAAACCCGTGCTTTTGAATCGGCAATACGTTTAGCCAGTTTGAAGCACCTTTCTCGCAATTTATTTCGATTAGCTTCTTTTTCGTCTCGGGTAACTCCTGCTTCAGCTGGTTTAGCTCATCTTGATGTTTTTGATCTTTATTTCGCTTTATGATGTTCTTCTTCTTGACAATATCACTCTTCTGCACATCATAGTCAGTCTTTTGATGTAATATTCCATTCACTAGTGATTCTTGAATTGTTGTATTCGGACTCGCTGATTTCCGAGAATAATGGGATTGCAAGGCCACCTAACCGTGGTGGTAACGACAAAAGTTTTCTATCGATGTCAGAACAAATATAGCCGCACGTGATAGCTGGTATAAAGTTGGTTCTAATGACGTCTTCTACTGGCAATATTAACGTGTGTAAAACCGAGATGGTTCTCATGAAATATGAGAGTTTGTGCTTAAATTTCTGATAGACGTTTTAGTTGTTTACACCAGTTGTCAACTAGATCATCCACGTATTTCTTCTTGAAGTCCATACTACCTAATATTTACTCCACTGCCATCGAAGATTTCTTTCGCTTTTTCAAAGTGGTGTTCTTTAACTATTAGATGAGATTTCGATGCTTACGGGTCGTAACCATAGACTGGACCAGTGTGTTTCATCTCATCCCAATATGTTTTCAGACTCGCAATAGTGCCTGCAGCTGTGATGTCATCAGCAAAGGCGACTTCTTTGTCATCTAGATTATTTTCGTCGATCACTTTGAGGAGCGTTTGAAGGAGTGGTGACAGTCCCAAAGCATAGCCAGCCATAGCAGTTGGATCGCCTTGGGTGGTACCTTCTTTCGACAAAACTTCCATTCCTCCTAAGACGAAAAGGCGTGATGGTATATTGTAGCAGCTTTTGATGTAGGTGTAAACTATCGAACATATGATTGCTATGTTCTGAAGCATCGCTTTTCGATTTTTTGAGTTGAATGCATTTTCGGCATCGATTAACAGTACTCCTTCTGTTGAATCCTGGTTATAAAGATCAGCCATGGCATGTATTGCAGCTTCTGCTCCCGCAACTTGACCGGCACATACTTGAATAGAACCGGTCGACTGTACTATATCAGATTTAGCTACGACCATCACTACTTTACCGGCAATTCTTCGAAGCACTTTCCCTACTCCGATCGGTCGTAGACCAGGATTTTTGTTTAGAGGGACTAGTCTTCAAGCAAGAAAAGCATCAATTGACGTCGACCCTCCTACTGCTTTCATTTCTTCGGTACATAACTTCTTTATGCACTCTGAGAAGGTCTTACGAAGATCGGATGTAGCTTTTCCATATTGAGAAGATGTTAGTATATGGCGCCAGCCGTCGGCATCTAGACCAGAAGGTCCGGAACCTCCTTTTGTTAGTGATTTAGCCTTCAGTACAAGGTCTTCGTTAATCAGTTCGTGCGCAGTAGGGTGAATTCTTTGAATTGGACCGCTCAATGTTGTACCTTCTTCAGATGGCTTACTTTCAGGATGTTTCTGTTCTAATAACATGAGTGCTTCATCGTTGAGTGGCAGTATATCATTTTTTATATTATTTGTTAATAGTTTTATAATTGTTAATAGTTCCATTGACATCTCCCTTTCTCATCCGTGCTGCAAATTGACCAGAAACCCGGCCAATAACGTTGGTACCAGTTGCTGATTTGAGGGTTGCTTGTATGGTTCCTCCTTCTAGGTACAGTTCATCAAGATTATCTTCCTTCCATAGATTAAGACGTCTCTCTAGGGCTTTTACGTGATCCTTAGACTTCGACTTTTTACTTGGTTTTTGAAGCAATAGCGAAGGCATGACATGAATGGCAGTGAAGGCAATATCTTTAAGAGGAGAGTCATTAATCCAGGTGTTCATAAATCTCGTTATTTCTTCTATGTAATGCTTCCCAGCATTTCCACTTGGTAGCAATTTTCCATAATCAAACTTATATTGATTCTCAAGACGAGCCACTTTATCTATTTGCAAATGATGAATTTGAATTGCTCTGGAAGCTGACACTAAAGCGATTAGTATAGTTGACTTCAAGGTTGAACTGAGAGTTTTCACCCCAATTTTTCTTGATGTAATTTACTTGTACGTCCCATATGAAGGCACACCTAGGTTGGGGAGGTCTTGCATTGAAAATTCCAGTCATGAGTTTAGAAACATCAAGGTGCGAACCAACTTTCTCCCCATTAACATAATCATGGTATGCTGAAATTGCGTTTGCTTCTCGAATATTTATATAGGATAAATCTACAGTAGTATCATTATATACACTGTTATCTTAGATGTCCTGTGAAATAAAAGATACAAAATAAAGGTGCATGAATATTTATGTATGTATACAGTGAGCTAAATTTAGGAATTGAAAAAACGAGAAATGGAGAACAGTTAAAGTAAAAGTCTTACTAAACAGAATGCAGCAAGGAATGAAAGATTAAACAAGAAACTCTTGAATCAGAAAGTCTCTTCATGAGACTTTTCAGGGCACCAATCGCAGACTGTTGTTGATGGTCAATGGATGAGAATCTCCTGAAGGATTCTTGAGAAGATCGATTCTTCTTGGTAAGAGAACTGGGTTTTGTATCGACATTTGCAACAGCTGGGGATACCACGGTTGCAACTGCCAAGTTAGTGTTATGACTATCACTTTGTCTGCTTTGTCCCAACGGATTTTGTGCAAGACTCTGTTTATCAGACAGAATTTCGGGAAAGCGTACAGAAAACCCTTTGACCAACTCTCTTGCATAGCATCCGTTGCCCGACTGAATGGATCCGGTCTCCATGCAATGTAGAGAGGAAGTTGATGAGATAGGCAGGAAGCAAATAGATCTATTTCCGGAACCCCAATACTTGACATAATTTTTGAAACATTATTGGGCTTAGTATCCACTCTGACCCGTCGATGTCCTGCCTTGACTCCTGGTCGGCTACCACGTTCATAGTACTGGAAAGGTACTTGACAGTAATTGCGATCTTGCGTTGCAAAAGAAATCCCCAAATATCTTTGCTGATTTCTATCACCCTTAGGCTCTTGGTTCCCCCATTTTTATCAAATACCTCAAACCTGTTGTAGATTTCACTGACTTCTCTTTCACAAAGCTGAAAAGAACTAACGTCACTGCCAACAGCTTTGGAATATTGATGCGATGTTCTTTCTCCTTTTCTGACCATACACCTCTTGTAGTCTGACCCTGACATGATGCTCCCCAACCTATCCTTGACGCATCCGCCTGAACAATCAACTGTGAAGGGTCTTGTACAAGACATCTTCCATTCGAAATTTCTAAATTCTGAATCCACCAGTTCAACTCTTGCCTTGCCTGTGCATTGAGCCTTATGGACTCCAGCAGCCTGTTTCCTGTAAAGCCCTGATCTGTAACTGTTGCATTTGTTGATTTTTAGAATCTATAAACAGACCTAGGAATTCTGTCTCCTGAGTAGGATCTAGTACTGATTTCTTCAAATTTATCACAAACCCTAGATGCTGCAGGAAGAAGATCACAGTGTCCCTTGCTAATAATTGGCTGTATGCTCTTGCAAGAATTAACATATCGTCGAGATATTTTACAATTCTTACAGTCAATCTCCTTAACACAGACATGGGAACTTTGAGTAATTTTGTAAAAATTCTGGGAGCAGGACCCAGACCAAAGCATAGGAACAGGAACTTGTAAAGTTTTCCTGATCATTGAAAGCGAACATTGGTTCTGGAGAGTTTGTGTAATTATAAATTTTTGTCTTCGACGGTAGACTTCGTCTAGCCTTTTAGTTTGAAACATCAGTAAGTTATAATCTTTCTCTATGTATATCTTTTACACATAACACATAACTACACATAACTTGCACTGATGAGTGCCTAGCAAACAAAAAATTAAAACATTTTATCAGCGTCCAACCCTCTAGGGACTAAGCAATTGATTAGCTGTATAAACTAATCAAGTTCGTAAACGTATAAATCTCAAGGGTATTTAACACCCCCATCCTTGAGATATCGTATCTCAACTAAATCTTCGCATCCTTTCGTCAGTGCATCAGAAAACGATAACTTCCAGCCCTTTCATCGGTGCAACAGAAAACGACAGACTTCACACCTTTTCGTCGGTGCAACAGGATGCAACAACTTCACACCTTTTCGTCGGTGCAGCAGGAAACAACAACTTCACACCTTTTCGTCGGTGCAGTAGGAAACGACAGACCTCACACCTTTTCGTCGGTGCAACAGGAAACAACAACTTCACACCTTTTCGTCGGTGCAGCAGGAAACAACAACTTCACACCTTTTCGACGGTGCAGTAGGAAACAACAGAGTTCACACCTTTTCGTCGGTGCAACAGGAAACAACAACTTCACACTACAACGGTGCACAAATCGTCCCCTAACACATCAGCGGTGTACAATTCATCTTCTTCACACCACAATGGTGCACAAGTCGTCTACCTCACACCCAGCGGTGCACAAGTCGTCTTCTTTGTATCTTGATAGCGCAAAGTCGTTTCTTCTTGTTTAGGTACGTCTAATTCCAAGATGGCAATTTTCGTCACAGGTCGAAGATAGACGCCATCCTTTGTTTTCACTTCAACCTTCCTGACTTCACCATCATCGCTTTCGTAAATCTTTAATATTCTCCCGAGCGTCCATTGACTACGCACAAGGTTCCTTTCAAGGAGCATAACCAAATCACCTTGCTTTAATCTGGTAGTCGTTCTGAACCACTTCTGCCTTGTTGTCAACATTGCAAGATATTCTTTGGACCATCTATCCCAAAATTGGTTCGTCATCGATTGTACTTGCTTCCATCTTTGTCGAGGTGCCAACTTCGTATCGTATTCGGCACTAATAATTAAATTTCTTGAGGGTCGGCCCAAAAGAAAGTGGTTTGGAGTCAGCGGTTCGAGATCGTTGCAGTCATCACTTATGTATGTCAGCGGTCGGCTGTTGAGGATGGCTTCGACTTCTGTAAAGATGGTCTGTAGAACAAAATCGTTCATCACCATGTCTTCTTTCATGATGACCTTCAGTGTAGTTTTGACACTTCTCACCATTCTTACCCAGACACCACCCATATGTGGTGCCTCTGGTGGGTTGAATTGCCACTCTATTTCCTTTCGTTGTAGCTCTTTACTGATTTTGAGGCTGTCCATTTTTTCGATCTCCTTTCTCAACTCGTTACTAGCTCCCTTGAAGTTGGTTCCACAATCGGAGCGAATCAATTTTGGGTTTCCTCGTCTGTTGATAAACCTCTCTAGTACATTGATAAAGTCGTCTGCTTCAAGTGATGGCGATAATTCGAGGTGAACAGCTCTGGTCACCAAGCATGTAAATAAACAGCCCCATCGTTTGGCCCGACTTCTGAGAATCTTCACTTGTATAGGGCCAAAATAATCAACTCCACAGTGGAAAAAGGCAGGTGCTCCAATAGTGATACGATCGGGAGGCAAATTCGCCATCTTAACTTGGATCGGTTTAGCTCTTCGCTTTTGACATGTAATGCATCTTTTGACAACCTTCGTGACGAGAACACGAACACCAATGATCCAAAACTCTTGTCTTAACAAAGATATTAGATGTTCTGTTCCAACGTGACGATTATAGTCGTGAAAATGACGCACAAGCAATTCAACTGCATAATGTTTTCTTGTTAGGATAATCTGATGTTTAGCAGCATGCGGAATGTCACCGACTTTAAGTCGACCACCAACTCTCATTATTCCTTCATTGTCAATATAAGGATCCAGTTTGCATAGCTTTCCATTCAATGAATCCATTGTTGATTTATCACTGAAGACTTCGTCTTGGATGAGTTTGATCGCTTTCTGCTTGCCAATCTTCTCTTCTTCTAGTGTCAAGTGTCTCTTTGGTGCCATTTTTCCTTTCTTCTGAGTTACCTTTGGACGAAGAAGTACCAACAACCATGCAACCGTGTTGGTGAGTCTCTTCCATGAAGAAAACCTTTCGAAATTTACGACTGGCTTGTGCTTTATAAGTGTGAGGATTGACTTTGGTTTCCTTATTTCTTTGTCGGTCGAAGATAAGGGTGTAAGCTCTGTTGTCGGCCATTCTGACTCCTCGTTCTTTAGAAAATCTGGGCCGTTGAACCAAATATTCTTGAATGCTTCTTCGTCACTCAATTCACCTCGAGTGGCAATGTCCACTGGGTTTATTTTTCCTGGGATGAAGTGCCATTGGTTCGGTTCTGTGTGATTACGAATTTCAGCGACTCTGTTTGCTACAAACACCTTGAATCGTTTGCTTTCATTATTGATGTATTGTAAGTTTAAGATAGAATCGGTCCAGAATTTTATCGATGAAAACTGGATGTCAATTTCACTTACAATGGTTTCCTTCATCCTAACTGCAATAATTGCTCCTTGCAGTTCCAACCTCGGAAGAGTGAGAGTTTTTATTGGTGCAACTCTTGATTTTGACATCAGAAGGTGGCAGGTAGCTTCACTTTTGTCATCAACTCTTACGTATGCAACTGCAGCGAATGCCTTTTCGGAGGCATCACAGAAAACGTGCAACTGTACATCTTGATTCCCTTGCAAACCCAGACTGCGTGGTACAGCGACGGTTCGCGAGATTTCAGACAATTTTTTCAACCATGACTCCCACCTTCTCTGAATTTCGTCATTAACTTCTTCATCCCATTCAATTCTTTCTCGCCAAAGTTCCTGTATCAATAGTTTTGCAGCCAGGGTGAAGGGTGTCAACAATCCTAAAGGATCAAATATCGTAGCTGTTTTCTTCAAAATTGATCGTTTTGTGATCTTCGAGTAGTCAGTGTCTGCATTTACACTATACACAAAGCAGTCAGCATGTTTATCCCATTTTACCCCAAGTGCACGTGAAATAGTACTTTCGTCTATAGGTAGGTTTGCTCCTGGTGACGCAAGCTTTTCTTGAGGTAAGTCTTCCAGTACCTCAGGAACGTTGCTCTGAAACTTTGTTAAGTTGAAACCTTTATTTTGTAACAGGATGATCAGTTGATGAATCAGCTTCTTTGCCTCTTCATCAGTCTCTACTGATTTCAACAGATCGTCCATATAAAAGGCTTTCAGGACTGTCTCGATCATTTCTGGTGGGAATATATCAGCTTGATCAGTTGCTGCTCTCTTAAGGGCGTAAGATGCAGCACATAGGGAGTCAGTGGCCCCAAAAATATGTACGAGCATACGGTATAGATCAGCTGGAGCCTCAGATTCAGGGTTATCCTTCCACAGAAACCGTACAGCATCAGCATCAGTTTCCTTTAAGCGTACTTGATGGAACATGGCCTCAATGTCGGCTACGACTGCAACGTTGTGCTTGCTGAACCTGAGCAATACGCCGAGTAAACTGTTAAGCAGGTCAGGGCCAGTGTACAGATTGGAATTCAAACTCTGGTTGCTTGACTGCGCTGCTGCATCGAAGACCATTCACACCTTTCCCGGTTTGTTGATGTTTGTAACACCGTGATGCGGAACATACCAAGTCTTTTCAGTAGTTTGCGATGCTTGTTCATTGTTTAACTTCTCAGCATAACCGTCCTTCAAATACCCTGTTATATTTTTCTTGTACATGTTGAAGAAGTCAGGGTCAGATTTGAATTTCCTGCTTATTTGGTTCAATCTTCGATTTGCAACCGGGAAGCTTTCTGGAAGTTTGACGTTAGGTTTTCCACAACATGGGAACGACATAGTGGCCATCTTTGAATTCGGTTTCTTTGTCCAATATTTCCATATTATGTTGATCCTCTATTGATAGAGACTTCTTGCATTGGATTTCAGTGCCAAAGGCTTCAGTTTCCCAAAACTGCTTGTAATCATCATCTAGGGTCTCACATCCCAAGTTTCGTGTCAGTGCTACTAATCGATTGCTCTCTTCGTTGATACAGCTGTCATAAGCGCCAAACAAAGTCCAGCCAAGAGGGGTCTTTGCTGCATATGGATAGCCTTTTCGATGCTTTCGATATTCACTGCTTATTAATGCTTCGGGAACATCGGCTCCAATAAGCATCTGGATCTGATCACTACTGATGTCTTTGAGGTTAAGGTCTCTTATGTAATCCCATTGGTGGTCTGAGGTTACCGGTACTTCTTGGCCTGGTACAAGGAAATTCTTGTCATCTATTGAATATACATCCTTTAAAGCTGCTGAATATTTTCCATCCAACGCCGAAATTCTAAGATCGACCAGCTCGGTTGGTAAAACTGTGTGATCTTTGATTGTACCAAATGTAAGCCTTTTTTTGCGCCCTTGCAACTCCAATTCTTTGCATAATGTTTTGGTTATAATGGTGCATTGACTGCCAGTATCTAACAAAGCAAAGGTGTCGACAAATTTTCCTCTGTAGTTTACCACACGTACGGGGACAACTTGCAAATATACGTGACTACCTCCTTTAACTAAGCCAACGGTTTTATCTACTTCTTTTATAACCATTGTCTGTGGTGTTTCCCTCTTAGGTTTTGGTGATGTTTCCCGTCCTAATCGGGATGATTCTGGTTTCTTTTCCGTTTCTTTGTCAAGTTGTTTTCCCTTTGTGGGATCACTTTCAAAATTCTGAGTACCAACTTGTCCCTTTTTCCAGGTTAGTGCATTATGTAATGTGGTATGATGTTTTCGTTTAGCAATCATCTATGTAGCACCTTCCCTTTGATTGGCATGATTTGACGTGGTGTTTCGGGCTAAGACAATTGAAGCAAAGTTTTTTCATCTTGACAAGTGATAACTTATCAGCGTTTGGTTTCGATTTGTAAATCTTACTGAAAAGCCAATGATCTTTATTACATAGCACGCATAATTGTTTGAATCGTTCCTCTAGTTTTGGGGTTTTCGTGTGCATACTGAATCGTTCAGGTTTACATCTTTCTTGGTAGAGGTAAGGGTCTCTCGACGCCATGACTCTATCCTGCAACCATTTTTCAAAGTGTTGCAAATTTGGTTCTTCTTTTCTTCTCAGCAGGAGAGAATATTCTGACCATTTTCTTTGTAAATAGTACGGCAATTTGGACAGAACTTGACGTAGCAAGTCGGTGCTGTATATGTCTCCAACATAATTCATCTTTATTAAAGTATTTAGACAGGATGAGATTTCGTAATAAAAGTTTCCCAATGCCTTGGGATCGTAATTTGAAATTTGTTTGCATTTGGTTATTTTGCGGATTAGAGCCTGGGCAACAAGAACTCGGTTACCAAACATGTATTTGAGTTTCTTTAGTGAATCAGCGTAACCTTGATCGTCATTTGCAAATCCATCGACTGCTTTTAAGGCTTCGCCCTGCAAGTGTTGCGTTAAGTAGGTTCGTTTCTGAAACGAATCGAGGTATGGTTGCTTATGTACAATGTCATAGAACTTCGACACAAACTCGATCCACTTTTCGGCTTCGCCAGCGAAAGTAATTAATTCTTGTCGAGGCAGACGTTGTTGAATTAAGAGTTCCATTTGGACATCACGTGACGGAGAAATGTCTGGAACTGCTAAGTTTGATACATCTAAATCGTCGATCCACTCATCGATTGCTTTAGTCGCACAGGAATCAATGTTCGTTCGGACAGTAGAACTTCGATTTTCAAAGTGCCTATTGTTGATTTGGTCAAGCTTTCGAGTATCATTGATACTTTGACGATAGAAAGTTTGTCCGATATTTGGTGTATCGATAATTTGGTTTCTATATGTTGACGGAGTTGTGTATGTGCTGTGGAGATTTGGTGTTGCACTGAACTGAACATTCCTGTAATATTGCGGAAAGGGTTGTTCAATATATGATTTCCTCGAAATCGTTGACGTATTTTGTTGGTTTGGTATAAATTCTCGAACATTTGGATCAAAATGTGAATTACTGCTGATCACTAGTCCGAAACGGTGTGTGTTTCCTGAACTTGGTGTTGTTCCGCTAAAATAATTGGTTGACTGGCGGTAAGTTTGTGCAGTATTTTGTAATATGCTTTGTTGTTTTTTCGTGTGTATTTCAGTTATTTCACCGTTGTGGTCGGTCAGATCCCTTCGTTAACACTTGAATTAACTGCCTGCTCTTTTTCGTATTTGGTAGTTGTTTCAGTATGTGATTTTTCGGATTCCTGAGTAGATTGATTACCCTGTGTGCGCTCTACGTATAATTTAGAAAATGCACCGCATATATCACTGAGAGTTTCCTGCATATTTTGCTGTGTATTTTCGACTGACTGAGATTTAGCAACCTCTTCGCGCCATTTCATTATGCTATTTTGCTTTTCAGTTGAACATGAAGACGGTGGATCATGTTCGCGGTCAATTAAATATCGTTCGATATTTGAAAAACATGTGTTTACTCGGAGAGCTAACTCATCGATCCATTGATCGTTGAATTCTGGATCCTCGTCACTCAACAAGGTCATATATTCTTCATGAAGAACGATAGCATGTTTTAGAGTTGAATCTAACGAAGACCTCAAATACTGCAGTTTTGTGCGACTTCCCCTGCTATTTACGAGCTCTTCGATCTCTGCAGTCATTTTTGTTATGACGAATTTTTTCCCATTCCTCCTACGCTTTGCTTGGGAGACGGACATGGTTGTTTATTTTAAGGTACCTAGATTCGTCAAATTACGAGAGATATCCAGGAAACAGGAAATGATTTGGAAAGTAACACAGGACACGATCTGGAAATTCAAATAATAAACAGGAAATTCCAGGAACTTAAACTGGAATAATACAGACAGGAAGCAATTCGGAGGTTCAAACGGTAATCCGGTAAACAGGAAATGATCCGGAAATTCAAATACAGGAAAATCGAGGAACTTAAACTGGAATAATTCAGACAGGAAACAATCCAGAGGTTCAAACGGTAATCCGGTAAACAGGAAATGATCCGGAAATTCAAATAATAAACAGGAAATTCCAGGAACTTAAACTGGAATAATACAGACAGGAATCAATTCGGAGGTTCAAACGGTAATCCGGTAAACAGGAAATGATCCGGAAATTAACACAGGACACGATTTTCTTACCAACTTTTCTTGAATCAAAACATCAAGTCTTTCAACCCCAGCAAGTCTTTCAAGCCACCGCAAGTCTTTCAAGCCACAGCCACAACCATTAAGTAAATAACCCAAAAACAATATTCACTCTTGCAAGTTATTATAAATTTTGTCTTCGACGGTAGACTTCGTCTAGCCTCTTAGTTTGAAACATCAGTAAGTTATAATCTTTCTCTATGTATATCTTTTACACATAACACATAACTACACATAACTTGCACTGATGAGTGCCTAGCAAACAAAAAATTAAAACATTTTATCAGCGTCCAACCCTCTAGGGACTGAGCAATTGATTAGCTGTATAAACTAATCAAGTTCGTAAACGTATAAATCTCAAGGGTATTTAACAAATGCCGATATGACGTCATAAACAACGAATATTGAATATTTCCCGATTCAGTTGATATTATGATGGAACCTAAATACTTGTTCGATGTATTTTGGTTAGTACTATTCATTAGTTTTTACAATTTTATGTTCTGATAAAAAAAAAATTTAAAAGTAGTAATTTACTGTTGTGACGTCATCAAAACATATTTTGCTGCTGTGAAAGACCCACAAGAAAATCCAGAATGTCCAGCAAACATTTTTTGCACCTTCTTATGTATGAGAACACACTCAGAAAGTTTCAATTTGTCCGGCAAATTTTTTTTCATTTTTGGCTCTCAGCTTCCTGACTAGAAGAATAATGAAAAACGCCGATTCCAATACTCATCTCGATCTTAAGATAGGCTGAGTAATAATGCGGTCGGTTAGCTCAAAAGAATGTGGTCTTTTGTAAATGTGTAGCCATAAAAAAGCTGTTTAGTAGAGAATGGTTGATATCATTCTACATTAATCACCAAAGATAGTTTCCAAGTAATAGCTGTTGTAGCAAGATACCAATTCCAGTTTCACCATGCGCCATCTTTTTCTATCAATATGAACGTGATCAATATTGAAACCATGTGGTGTCCATGCCGTCATGAAATAGGACTGATTGAATTCAACGTGTAATATCGATAGTTTCTCTTTAATTCGATCTTTTCAACATCTCCTACCAAATATGTTAATCTTCATTTAACATTTAACTTTTCAATATGCAGCCTCAGGAGTAAGTTAAAATGCGATCTGGATTACCTCTTATAGATGGTTCAGTCTGGTTATAAAGCACATTTTCGAACTGGAAGCTCTTTTGTTTTTTCTTTAACAATGTATGTAGTGCACATATTCACGACAGAGAAAGAGTACGTATCAAGGTCTCAACAGAACTTCATTTGAGAATTGTTAAAAGATCAGTGAGCTATTTGTTAATATCAAACAAGATTCGCAAAAATGCGACTATATATTTCCCCAAAGTTGCAAAAATCGTGTGCACACTGATAACTATAAGAAAAATGGTACAGCTACAATGGTAAAGCTACCATCAACTTGACACTCATATAAAAATGCTGTCCATACTGATGAGGGTGGAATTGAACTTAATACCACAAAAAAACGTATTTTGAACTTTATGAAAAGAAGATGTATGAGCATCAAATGATAAGGTTTCTCTCACAATTTTTGCCAATGTGTTAAAAAGTGACTGAGAAGTAACTATGGACATCATAATTAACATATGATCTTTATTCTTGCAGAAGACAAGTTTCCTATCCTTTACACAATAAAATCACAGGAAAATATAATTCAATAGACTACTTGCTTTATGTAACTCAGATGAAACTCTCTTACAAAATTATGCAATCAACTTTGTATAAAGGTTTACAAAAGAAGAAGAGAAAATTGTCAAACTTTTGGAATAGACATAAAAGCAAATAACTATCAATGGAAATCAAAAACCAATCTTTACTAAAACGTACTATGTGTAGCATTTCAAATTAGGAAAGAAAAGAGTTATTTTCAGACAAGAGAAGGCTGACAATTTATCAAATTAAATTCAAGTATTCAGAATCTCTGATTCAAAAAAACATGTTCACACACATATTAATTTGATAAAAATGACCTAGTAAATCCCAAATCTATATATTAATAGCCGATTCTCTGTCTGTCTGTTTGTTTGTTTGTTTGTTTGTAAGTCACGCAAAATGGTAGATTAAGTTGTGAGCGAAATTATTTCTTTTTTTGTGTGCGACGTGAGTTCGAAGCAAATACATTGCAACCCTAATCGAACGTGACTTTTTTTGGCTGATGAACTAATAGGAATAACGTTTTGTTTTTATCATTATTGTTAATTTTATATTCCACGTTGACTTGGCTTTGAAAACAGTACATCAACTAAATACAAAAAAACTAACTGATTAAACATTTTGGACAAAAAGCAGCAGTGGCAGAACGTGGCAGCATATGTTCGGTTTGCCACTGACTCTTGCCTGACTGTCTGAGATGGGTGAACTTTTTTTTTGAGCAATCAAAATGTTTAAAAACCGATAGGTAAAAAAAGAGTATCATATCAAAACAAAATGTTTTTTTTTTTTTTTGCTTTTCTTTTAATAAATTAATTTCTTCTTTTAATTGTTAAGCGTTCTGATCGAACGTTTTTTTATTCTATTTATTCATTTAGCACGTGCCTTTTTTCTCTCCTCCGTGTGAACTTTTTAAGAAGAGAAACCATTTCCCCCTTACGTTTGATAGCACCCATGTTAGAGAGCGCGTAACTTTTTTTAAAACAAAAGTTAATAAAAAGTTGAAATTTTCTCTCTATACGTTTTGAGTGTATTGTTACACTGATAAAAGATTGGTTTTACCAGAGGTTGTGACTTCGAATCTGCTTCTGGTTGAACACAAGTTGTACGAGCCTTTTATAAGGAAATTTGACGTTTATTGATACAGTGATACAGAGCAGGTGGACATGGGCGGCGAGCGACGCCGCCTTGGCGGCTAGTGAAAAAAATATTTTGTTAGTGAAAATATACATTCATAACCAAATCACTATATAGCTGGAAGTAGAAGTTTTTGTTTTGGCTTTTTAATTTATATATAGACCGTTATGTTGGAATGTGTTTTGATTTACGTTCGTTGTTTGTAATGAAAATTGTCAGATATATTAACTTTTGCGAGACAGTATCAAAAAGCATACGTGATCATGGAATTCATATGTTGTTGTATCAAACGACTATCCAGGGACGCACATTCAACCAGATTATTTCATCTTTGTTTACGTGTTTTAATCCTTTTAATTAAAATATACGTAACAATTGGTTTTCTGAACATCTTTTTGCATATAGCTACGATATCACGTTTTTTTTGCAGTTTTTGTTATGTACTCTTTGAAATAAATAACTCTTTGTTCTCCACATAAAAAGGGTTTCCTTCATATGGCTGTACATGTGTTTTCAGTTGGACTACATTATATATCAGGATGAAAAATAAAAATAAATCTTCAGCCTGGCTTTTAATAATGAACTTTCAACTTTGCACTGAAACCACAGATTCAATGCTCTACTACTCCAAACATGTAATCACCATTCATCATAACGTTGTTATCAACAACAAAAACAAAACGTCTATGACATTGTCTATGACATTGATATCGCTTTTTTCTGTTTTTCTTGTGTTCATTCAAAATTTTTTATTCAAATTTTTTTACAAAATATTAAGGAAAACACTGAACTAAAAACAACTTAATACCATCATTTAAAGCTTTATCTCTTGAATCATCCGAATCAAAGCTAGCATACAAAGCAAAACTCTTCCACTGCCCAATTACTTTTTGTTATCTCTTAGTCCTATGTCACACTGATGCTAATATACCTTTCAAAAAGTGTAAATAAGGCTTAACAAGTAATATCAGAAAGTATTTGCTACAAACAAAAGAAATGTGTGAACTAAAACCATGGATACGTATTTTTACACTCAAAATAAGATTAAGATTTTTTAAAGAAATTCTGTAAGAGCCAAAAGAAAAAAAAACTTTTTCAAAAAAAAAAAAATTAAAGCGAAAAATCCTTAGAAATCTGCGTTTCAAACTTTGATTCGAAACAAAAAATAGCCAAAGTTTATAAAAAAAAAAACAAGAAAAAAATATAAAAATGTTTTATTGATCAAGATTTTTGGAGGACAGAAAGAAGAAAAACACGAACGACAATTTGTAGGCTTTCTTGCATACACAGAAATCCAATTTAAATCTTCAGTCACCCCACTCAAAAAATTGGTCACTTTTCTTTCTTTCTCCAATTAAAATCTTTTTAAGGCAAGATCCGCCAAAAATCAGTGCATTGAATAAAATTTATTGAATGAAAGATTTAGAGCTAAAACATATACAAAAATGGTGGACAAAATTCCAGACTTGAAGCTGTGCTTTAAAATCCTTGTCGTTCACTTCACAAAAACAACACAAAAGTAATATGAAAATGTCTAAGCAATTTTAGCATACGAACTTCCTAAATAACATAGTATAATGTAATAATAAATTAGGAAAATAAACATTCTGTCTCCCACCTACGGTGTCATGCTTTGACATGAAAAAAAAAGCAAAGTCAGCTAATAATTGTATACCACCGTGTAACGTCAACATGAAAGTTGGAGGATGATGATGAAGATGATGATGAACAAAATCGAAAACTGACTTTCGCCTATCTCGTGAAACTACTATCACCTGTAATACCTGTACATCATCTGTAATTGAATTTTGAAGACAAGAAATGTTTTTGAAAATCAAACAACACTACTGGAAAGTTGAAAATTTCGCAACAGTGCATTCTTACAATTCTAATAAAGATATACTTTTTACAGAGTTGTGAAATGCAATAGCTGACAACGGTAGCAGCATTTCAACTAGCTATATACAAAACTAATAGATCTAAACTGCGATGGTCCAGAAGGGTCAAACTGCGCGCACTTCAAGAAACACTGCCCACTTCCCTTTTACTGTGCGCTCTTGTGTAACCTTACACTGAATATTCATCGACTATTCTGCGCGCTTTCTATAATACTGCGCGGTTCTCTTATCCCAAAGAGCAATGTATTGCATAATAGAACCTGTGTCAGTCGGGAATTGGATAGAGTCAATCAAAATTTTCAAATTCGAAAATATTCGTGAAGTTAAGAAATTTAATGACATCATGGTTCATTCCATCGCGTTACGAACTTCAAAGGGAGTTGATTTTTTGCCATTAGATATCCTTTAACTGTGAAAGTTGAAGTCAAACGCATTGGTGTTGGGTTGGCTCTCGTATCAGAGATCGTGTGATATTTTTAAAATCTTGTATGTTTCAGTAAAGCAGCGACTTTGATTAGATCGTCAGCATCAGAATCATTGGAAGTGTCACTAATAGCATTTGCATTGCACCTATCATCACCTGTTCAAAGACATTTTGAGGCGTAAGACCCTGTTCGTTTCATGTAATTTTGAAGGGTAGTAATCAAGATCTTCACTCAATTTGTCTCGTAGTTTTGTTTCTAATCTATCTCGTTCTTGATTTCCATCTGGGTAAAACTTTTCAATGACTTTATTAGCAACAAATGTTTGTTTGCCTGGAGTCCATGTGATTAACTTTTTTCCTCAGCCATCTTCAATCATTACATATACTAGCTTTCCGTCAAACTCATTCCTCGTCCATTTCACCTAAACCCTTATGTCTTTTCTGCTTCCTTTCCCGCCACCACTCCCACTTCCTTTTTTTTGAAAGACTTGAAAGCAAGGCATTCAATCTGTTTGCAATGTTGGTAGCTGGTGGCTTTGCATGTACAATTTTGTATTGTTAGTAGTGGTGTTAGTGGTATTATTAGGTTTACTAGCAGAAGTTGATATAGTTGCAGTTGCAGAGGATGGAGAAAATGATATCACGAGTCGTTTTCTTCATGTTTGAGCAAAGGAAAAATCATTGATTGAATTTTCTGAAAAATTGAACGATTTTCAGGAAGTGGCTAGCAAGTCTGTTTATTTTCAAAAAACGTTTTTTTTGTATCTTTTAAATTTTGAACAGATCATGAGTTATGCTCTTGTAAAGTAAAAACAAGAGGCCCTGGGGACCGAAGGTCAGTGCTCTCAGCAAAGCTGCAAAATAATGAACTGCAAAGCAAAATCGAAAAACGGTCGAAAATGGAATATTTGAGATATATCTATAGTGACAGTGGTTAAAGGTATAAGCCATTTTGGTTGACAAAATCTAAAACAGATATTGAATTAATAAAGTTTAATTCAATACAATACATCAGAGACATTACATATACAAAACATTTATTCAAATGCCTCAGGTTTAACACATATAAAACAAATTTTAAGCAGATAACACTTTCATGTATTTATATACAAGAACTCATATCCAATTGAATTGAATTGAATGCAAATCTGAGTAAATAAAATATGATCAAATTCAAAAAGAACTTACTAACTCTTTAAAAAGTATATTACTTCACAAAATTCAGAACAAGCTGTGATTGTCATTATCACCAAGTTCAAAAGCAAACTTCTTTCCCATATAATTTATAAAAAGGAATTATATACACTAACTTATATATTTTCGCCTTTTGTTCAGATTGAAAAAGAAAAAGTAAGCAAATGCCGATTATTTGATTAAGAAAACAAAAGAAACTCATGGTCATGCAGACACAGAGTATCGACAATGCAAAAGTGACAATCTTTCAAAAAAAAGCCAGTTCGGAAATTACAATTAGAAAGTTAATTATCATAAAATAAGTCAAATAAATAAAGCTTTTGTACGTCAATCACAGTGGGGGAGGACAATTCTTTTGAAATATAGGCCATTATGGTTCTTCACGGTCCATCATTATTTTCAAGTGCCGCTGTTAATTGCTCTCCTATTGCTCTGTTTCATAAAACATTTTATTCAGTTATACGTGGTGAACTTGGCAAGAGTGCATGTCTATTTTCGTGACAAGAATCTTTGTTTACATTTTAATGTGCGTAATAACGAAGACTGTCTCTAGTTTGGCACATAGACGGTATCCAAATTCTGATAACTCATAAGCCTGATAAAACTGGTACATCTCTGACTCTGCTAACTCACAGTCCAATACAACAACATCGCCAACAATTTTCCGGAAAAAATGTGAAAGGTGCCATTGAAATGTTATATAATTGATGAATTTAATATTAAATTTCTATATAATTTACTAGAATGGTTTTGTATTTGTTTATTCAAAGTTTCGGTATGTTGCTCTACACAAACACAATAAAATCAAATTCCTGTGGCAGTAAAATGGGTTTACTTTATTCTACGGCATTGAAATATTGATTAAATTCTTTCTCCTGAAAGAGTCACCAATCTCAGTACCCTTGCTTTGATGATGGACAGGAGGTTAAGTTTTTCGCTGTGATTCTTAAAATGCATTGCTTTTTAGCAAGCCCAATGTTTAGTTTAGACTATCAGTGAGTGTAGCAGCACCCAATTACATACAAAATACTTCAGCCATGGCATCATCAATGGGTATTATGTGTTGGAAATTTTCTTACCCTCAAGAGTAGTGTTTTTGGAGGTTGCATCCATCACACTTGGCTGTGTGGGATCGTTATCAAATAAATGTAATGGAGATGTATCGAGGCCAGCAAAAAGAATCGTTTTGCATAAACAATTCTGTTCTAACTGACTAGTAAAGTAATATACGACCCTACACTGAATAGGTAGGATCATAGCATAGCGAAGTTTTGAGCTGATTTCATGGCCACACTCACAATCAGAAAACGTTTTAAAATATCTTCTTTTAACCTATTCATGCAACAAACAGAGTTGGAAAATAGCCTCTGTTTCAGTCTACAACAGACTTCAACCTACAATGGAGGACACAAAATCTCGGAATTACGGACGTACAAACGCTAGTGAAAGATCAGCTGCTATTGCACTGACCAAAAACAAAAAAACGATGTTTTAGAGAAATTGAAAATAAATGAATAAATATGAAAATACTTTACTTCAGTAAAAAATAAAAAACGTGTTTCACTCTATGTGGAAAATATAAGTCAAATACTTAACTCGTTTTGTAAATTTTTACAACAAAATTTTTAACATGGTCTTTTAGAGATGTAAATAAGCTTTCCAAAAATGTATAATACTTGATATAAACATATTCATGTCAAAAGGATTAATTAAAAAAACAGAAACACACTTTTTCCTTTACTCACACCATTCGAAATGAAACCATGTGTTTACACATGGTCGTAGCAATGTGGTCGTAAGGAAGCGCGCAGTGTTATGAAGAGCGCGCAGAGTTGTCGATGACAGAGCGCAGTGTAAGGTTACACAAGAGCACGCAGTAAAAGAGCAGCGCGCAGTGTTTCTTGACGTGCGCGCAGTTTGACCCTTCTGTGCCATCGTACTAAACTTATTCGTCTGAAATTCGACTAGAAGACGCATAAGGACGTGTCACAATCACACGTATTACTCTCAGCTATGTGACTTTCAAATGCGAAATTAGCACCTTTCATTTGTGCTTTGTGCAAATTTTTTAAGAAAATTGGAGAAAATTCGAAATTTGATCCCAATTATATGCAACTTTAATCGAATTATTTAATTTAGTGAGATCGTCCAAAATGTGACGGAGATACATACATAGAACGACGAAACCAATACTTCGCTATAGTGAAATTGATGTGCTTTCATTGGCAGAAGGAAGTGACATAATAAATGGAAGTGATCAACTGACAAATCTTGGACACAATGTGTTCATATGATGATCTTGATCCACAATTAAAGACTAGTGAATATGTAGAAATGAAATTTTACATCAAATTAAAAATAAATGCCAAAATATTTTTAATAGAACACTTCTTTCCGATTATTTTGAATTGAGATTACTTATCAAGGAGAAATGTAAAAGCAATTAAAACAAAAAAAAAACAACAACAAAAAACAAAAAATGTCTATGGAATTAATAGTGAAAATTATGTTGCCATTCAGTTTGAATGCATCAAGAGAAAAACCACATTATCACAGGTTGAATTTCATCATCTGTTTATTAAATTTTGCCATCGGAATAGTGACATATTCTCCACAATCTTTCAAACTTACAAAGAAATCTGACATAAGACATCAATCTCATTTCATCAAGTTTTTAAAACTATTTGAAATATTCAATTGAAAATAATGGAGTATATATCTTAAAATTCTTCTCGGAAATGAAGAAATAACAGCAAACAATTTGGTTTATTGTGTCTGTTTCAGAAAATTGTCATAATTACAAGAGATGTACAATATACATAAATAAATAAATTAAAAGTTTATTATGAACATAAATATATTCTGGTATACTATTTTATTCTTTCAAAATAATGTATTAGCTTTATATGCCTTGAGATTTCCTTCGGTTATTTCTTGGACTTTCTGCATCAATCAGCCACCAATCTTACTGCATTCTATGATTTCTTCAGTTGAACAAAAGTATTTGCACTTTCCAGCAAAACAAAGGTCCTTGCATTTTTCAACTTTGACATGTTTACAATTCAACGGTAACAAGTTGCTAAAGTATCCAAACGTAATGATGTCACATTTACAGCTTCGCACGCAATGGGTATCAACAATAACAAATTTCTTCAATATACTGTTTAAATGATTATATTGCTGTACCAAGGATGGAATATCGTTTGGGCAGTCCATTGAACACCTTTTGTTTATACAGAGTGATGGTTCATTTATTACTTTATCTTCATCGTCGTTTTCTACTTCTTCACTATCCTCTGTTAAATGGTTTCCTAGTTCATTCAATCCCTGACTTGTTGCTTCTATATCATTATTTATAAACTTTTGTTCGCTTGGTAAGCAACAAACGAAAAGCACAAGCACATAAAAATATTTCGTACAATCCATCTCTATTTATTTTAGCTAATGTTTAAGCTTCATTCGCCTCTATATATATGAACTAAGAACTAAATATGTCTACTTTCGTTGCTATGCACTCCGCAGACGTAAGTAGTTTTTTCACTATGAGTAAACCATGTGATAATATTAAGAATTAATACTTCGTCACCAGGATATGTGACGTATTCTCCTTCAGCTTATTAAAAAAAACGTTTATTAGTACCTTTAATGGTATTGAATATCTTGTGATGTGATAGCACAAATGCGTCACTTTCACTTTGTTTTCTCTAATATTCTTAAATGTATAATCTTGTTAAAGGTTCATTTTGTTATTTTCTTGACAGAATTAGATCAGCTTTCGGAAATCATCATTAATTATTGTATATAAACTTTGGATGTCATTGGTATTGATTTGTAGACATAGAAACTGCATTCTTAGACCTGTTGTAATTGGATACCATGACAAAAGCAATTAGAAGAAAAACCATATTAGCTACTTTTAAATAATCGTTACCTTTACTTGATTTCCGCGTAATTACTGTTATTCATTATTGTTATTCATTAGTTACAAGAACTACTTAATTGAAATAAAAATATGTAAAAAAAAAAGAAAAAAAAAAATATGAAAGATAACGTTAAAAGTAAATATTAGATGTTTCACTTTCACGTTAAACAGCCGCAGTTGTCATCAGACCAAAACGATTTAAGAAGTGATTTGAACTCTTCAAGGAAGTTTTTAAAAATTTATAGGTCTAAGCAAACTGTGCCATGAGTGACTACTTCGAAATAATTATTACACAAGAGGCCCTAAAGTAGAACCTTTAAGAATACCAAATACTGATTCAAGCCATTTGTCGACATTTGAGTTTAATTTATCCCGATGGTGCCTGTAACTTAAACAGTCAACTAACATACTTAGGCTTTCAAAATCAACCCCATAAGCAGAACGCCTTGGCATGAGTTTAAAACCCAGTGAATGTTGGGTTGGGTGAGCTCTACAAAACTCACACGGAATATTAGAGTATTAAGACTTTAGTCATGATTGCCTCTCATCTCACTGTTCATGTGGGGTTTTTCATTATCTCTAAATTAGTTTACTTTTCGCAGGTGCATGCCTACTGAGAACAAAGTCAAAAATTTGTCTCGAACATGTCATAATCATCTACCGTAAATATCCGAACAAGCGCCCAGTATTTATTAAGCGCCCCCCTTTAATAAGCGTCCAGGCTATTTCCACAAAGTTCAATAAGCGCCCAGCACTTCATGTGCCCCCTTCGAATAAGGGGCAACCTATTAAAAAGGGGTGCTTAATCGGAAACTGCCTTGAGAAACTGGGCGCTTATTTAAAATTTTTACTTTCTTATATCGGGAATAAAAAAATACGTAGTTTATGTTGTGAGCATCTTTTCTATAAAGTCCTTTTTTC